>JAHWFP010091439.1:3092-56624 GCA_023313725.1 Lithobius niger | reverse complement strand
GGGGGGGGGGAAGAACCCTACCTACTTCCCAACTTTACTAACCTTTTTTACAGTGGCAGCTTGTAATTTGCAGGAACAACGCTGAAATCTTGGCATATAGCGGCCTGGTTCGCCTGTATTTCGTGCAATGCCAACGCTAAAAAATTGGGCATAGTGGCCCCGTGCGACCGCATATAGCGGCCTGGTTCGCCGGTTCGCTTGCCTTTCGTGCACCGCCATCTTAGTCTTGCCATTCTTATAGTTCGACTAGATTGGGCGATCTCTGTCCTTGGCCATCACCGTTTCTGGGTGACTTAAGGTTAGGACGAGATATTTTCGTGCATTGCCATCTTAGTCTTGCCATTCTTATAGTTCGACTAGATTGGACGATCTCTGTCCTTGGCCATCACCGTTTCTGGGTGACTTAAGGTAAGGACGAGATATTTTCGCACCAGGCTCATTTATAGCTTTACCGTAGTAAACGAAGCTATCTATAACTCGAGTTAAGATCAACACAAACAAATTTATCACCTTCACTTGACTTTAGTGTATTGTCATCTTAGTCTTGCCATTCTTATAGTTCGACTAGATTTGACAATCTCTGTCCTTGGCCATCACCGTTTCTGGGCAACTTAAGGTTAGGACGAGATATTTTCACACTAGGCTTATTTATAAACGAAGCTAACTATCATTAAAATTAACACCAGAACAAACTTAATTTTATCACCTAATTCAACTAGATGTAAATCTACATATACTTATTCGGTCCGAATCTGTCCCACTACGATCGACGCGATGCCTTTGCGGCTAACTGCTTTTCACAAATTCAAAACAAAAATTGAAGCAAGCTCAATTCGCTACAAGAAACGAAGTTAATTAACGAAGCCAAATCACCATTGGGTGATTTTAGGGTAAGCTTTATCATTGAAAAAACAAAAACAAAGGTAAACACAACGACGTCTAGTTAACAATAGACTTATTGCCCGGCCCGCCAATGCTTGTCCAGATCGCTGGCCAGTTCGCCACATGCATTGTCCGGTTCGCTGTCCAGTTCGCCACGTGCATTGTCCGGTTCGCAGCCGAAACGACAACAAACGTCACCTGGCCAAAAAGACGTTAAAACGAAGTAGAGCAGTACTCACCGAATCCTCGAACGCAATCCCATTTCATTTGGTTGAAATAATTCCGAACGTTCGCATGCAACTTCATGGAAGTTACACAAAAAAACAACAATTTTAAACGTAAAAATGGTTTTTACTATCCTAAAATACTCACCTTATTTTATAGCTTATCGGAGCATGTTTGCTCTTTACCTGCCCATGACTAACGAGATTTCCACATGCTACCCCCAGCCTGCCCCCGGGCGCATCGCGTGTGCGATCCCAGCGCCAGGTGGCCTTCATCGTCACTTTTTTTGTTCCTCTCCCTACTGGCTTGAGCGGGGCCGGAGGGCGGGTTTGTGTACAGGTGAGTATTTTAGGATAGTAAAAACCATTTTTACGTTTAAAATTGTTGTTTTTACATCTTCCAAAAATACTCACCTTATTTTATAGCCGACTTCGTCCAATAGGAGGTGGGTCAAGCCTGCTGGGGTAGCATGGGATCTAAAAAGGGTACTAACCTTATGTTCGGACGATCTACGGGAAGTTGCCTGACCCGCTAGCGCCTGCCAGGGCAACTGGACCCAGTCGGTTGATGCTGTCGATCTCACCGACGTTTCGGAAGTAGTGGCTGATGAACACGTTTTTGTGCCGCCACGTGCATGCTGCTGAGATGTCCTGTATAGGAATCCCGGCCGCAAATGCCCAAGACGCGGACAGCGCTCTGAGCTCATGAGCTCGGATGTCCGCTGGGATATCCACGCAATCCTCTGATGATTCGTAGGCTTTACGAATCGTGCTAACAATCCACTGCGCTATCTTGGCTGGTGTGAGGCGTATCTTCATGGTGGCTTGCTGGGTTGTCGGGTCGATTGCAAGGAACAACGGGACGTGTACTGTCTCGTCCGTGCTATTCAGTTCCGCAGTCTTGTCCAGGTAGTACTTCAGTGCCCTTATTGGGCAGTGAGTGCGTTCCAAGTCCCTACTTCCCAGGATGGGTCCGAGAGCTTCAATCGTGATTGGTTTTGAGGTCTCGTGTGGTTTTTGCGTCTTCGCACGGAACTCTGGTTTGCACATCAGCGTGACTTGGGACCAGCCCTTCGTGAAGCGCAGGCACGCCTTGTTCCTGGAAAAAGCTGCTACCTCACTCTGTCTGCCCGCAGTTGCCATCGCTACCAGGAAGACAGTTTTTTGAGTGAGGGCTAATAGGGGGGCCTTCCCCAATGGCTCGAATGGTGGTCTTGACAAGTAGGAGAGAACTAGAGGGAGATTCCAGCCGGGGTGGCGATTCTTAACTCGGGGTCTCAGTTTCCCGAATGATCGCATTAGGCGGGAGATGACGTGGTTTTTCACAATGTCTCGTCGCCCGTAGAATGATAGCACCGAGTTGATTGCTGCTCTGTATCCTTTAATACAGGTGACAGACAGATCTTGATCAAAGAGCATCACGAAAAATTTCGTGATGTCCGTTACGGCAGGATCGCATGGGTCTATATTCCTCTCCGAGCACCAGGTGTACCACCTTTTCCATTTTGTGTTGTAGACCTTGTTTGTTGATTCACGTAGACATTGTACGAGCTTGTCGATGACTTCTCCCGTGAATCCGCCCGATCCCAACTTCCTCCTCACAGTTTCCAGGCGTGAAGCCGAAGCCTGGCTGGGTCCGGGTGAAGTGTCTTCCCTGCATGTTGCGATAGGAGTGCCGGCGTGACCGGGAGGGATATCGGTGCCTCGCGAGCCATCTCCATCAGATCCACGAACCATCCTGCCGCCGTCCAGTAAGGTGCGATTAGGATGAAGGCGCCCTTTGACAATCGTATCTTGTTCAGGGCCTGCTGAATCATGTTGAACGGAGGGAACAGGTAGGCTGTGAGTCCGTTCCAGTTCATGCTCAGTGCATCTGTGCCCCAAGCTCTGTCGTCTGGGAATGGCGATACGAGGAAGTTGAGGAAGTTGAGTATTGAGGAACGTCGCAAATAGATCTATGACTGGTTTTCCCCATTGTTGGAACACTGCCTGGCACACCCGGCGATCTAGGGACCATTCCGCCGGTGCCGTTTTGGCCTGTCTTGACAGTTGGTCTGCTATCACGTTCGTCTTTCCCGCGATGTGTCGAGGCAAGAGGGTCAGGTTGAATTCCATGCAGAGTTTGAATATGCTGGACACCTCTAGGTGGAGTGACTCTGAATGGGTCCCTCCTCCCCTCCTGATGTATGCTACTGTGGATGTATTGTCGGAGAACACCCGGATCGTTTCTCCTTGTAACGCTGGTCCCCACTGTTCCAGTGCTCGGAGGACAGCTCTCAGTTCCAAGTTGTTGATATGCAACGATCGCTCCTGAAGGTCCCATGTTCCTGCCAGTTGGTGGTCCCCCATGTGGGCTCCCCATCCTGACAGTGAGGCGTCCGTGTACAGAGAGGTCCTCGGGTTCCCCGGGTGAATCGGGACGCCAGATATGAGGTTGGCTGTCTCCCCCCACCATAGGGCATCCTGCCGTGGGAAGTTCTCTAGGGGGATCATGTCCTCCCACTTGATCCCCTTCCAGTAAGTTTTCCGGAACCAATGGAGGCTCCTTGCCCTCCATAGTCCCCATGGAACCAAGTCCGCCATGGAATCGATCATCCCTATGATCTTGCTGAGGTCTCTTGCTGAAATCGACTGCAGATTCAGGATTTCTTTGATTGCTAGCGCCACTGCTAGTATTCTCTCGTCCGAGGGTCGTACCGTGAAGGGGGTCGTCCGAAAGAACGCTCCTAGGAACGGGAAGCAACGGCTTGGATCCGTTCGGGATTTCCTCAGGTTGATCCCGAAGCCCAGCTGCGTCAGGAGTGTGCTGGTGAGGGTGGTGTGTTCCCGTAGCTCCGACGTTGACCTGCCTCGGATGAGCCAGTCGTCGAGGTAGCTGTGGACCCGGATATGCCTTCGGTGGAGGAAACTTAGAACCGGTTTGAGGATGGATGTGAATACATGGGGTGCTGTGCATAGGCCGAACGGAATAACTGTGAATTGGTAGGCCTTGTTGTTGATAGTAAATTTGAAAAATTTGTACGCCGACGGGTGTAGTGGTACGTGTAGGTAGGCATCCTCTAAATCCAGTGATGTCGAGAGGTCGCCCTCCTGGATTGCTTCTCGGATGGATCTGAGACTCTCCATTTTGAAATGCTGTTTGTCGATAAACTGGTTCAGACGGCGCAAGTTGAAGATCACCCTGCGGCCGCCGGATTTCTTGTCGATGACTCTGGCAGGGCTGAAGAATCCCTTTTCCCCCACTGGAACCTGTCGGATGGCCCCTTTCTCCAGCAGGGTTTCGACTTCCTCCTCCAGTTCTCTGTCCCGTCTTTGCATCATCCACTTTGGTGCTTCTTTCGACAGTCTGGGGATCGACTTGAACGGTGGTTTGTAACCGCTTCTTATTATGGACAGTACGAAGGGGTCGTCCGTCACTGCTTCCCACGTGTCGAGGTGGAAGTGTAGCCTGCCCCCCACCTGTCGGCGAAGGGGTGCAGGCAGTTGATTCCTGATGTCACTGTCCGTTGCCCTTCCCTCTCCCATTCTTGCCTCGTTGCTGGGAGAACGAACTGTTCTTGGGGCGGTAGTCGTTATCCCGTTGTCCGTTGCCGCTCTTTCCCTTCTTATGTTTGGAACCCTGGTAGAATGAGCCCCCCTGTTTCAGGGGTCCCGACGAGTGGTGGGGCTCGGGAAAGGGTCCTTGGTTCCCTGACTTTCCATGAGAGAAACCTTTCTGCTTCAGGTTGTAGCTGGAGTCCCTTTTCTGCGGCTTAGTCTTATCCCTGAGCTCCGGGGCGATGGTGAGAAGCTCGCCGTTAAAAAGTTTATCCGTTTTATGGAACGGTAGAAGGCGGAGGCGGCCCAGTGTGTCCTTAGGCATTGCTGGTGCCCCTTTCAGGAATGCGTCTCGGCGGTGAAGTACAAAGTTTGCTGTAGACCGGACGTTCCAATCAATTGTCTCTTTCTGGTATTCAATGGCTTGTTTTAAGAGATCCGCACAGTCCGTGAGCATCTTTTGTTCTTGGTTAGCTACTGGTGTGCGAAGGAATGATTGGAGGGCTGCTAGGGCTGATGACGCTGTTAATTCCGCGTGGGAGGCTGCTCGCGTGCCAATTCGCATGAGCCTTTCCTCCGCTTCATACTGCTTGAGCGGGATCTGAATGGACGTTGGTTTCGGGAGGCATGAGTCAAATTCCATCGATGCAGATTCCGCCAGGTATTCGGCCTCCTTAAAGGTGGTATAGTTCTTGGCCCTAGGTGGGGCCTTGTGGTGGTTGCCGAAGAAAGATCCGAAAAAAAATTCCAGTTTACATGGGTCGTGTCGTTCCAGGTCCTTTCCTGTAACGATTGGCTTTCCTCCGTCGCGCAGTTGGCCTCCGGTATCCAGAAGTGATCGGTGAAGCATGGCCGACTGAGGCAGCATGATAAATTCAGTTGTCCGATCTTCCATCCTGGCAAAGGATGCTTTGGGAGGATCGTCGGGATTCCCTGGCGAGGTGTCCGGTCTAGCCCGGAAAAAGGTTGATGGTAGGTAATGCCTCACTTTTTTGGCCCGTTGTTCGAATAGCTTCCGCCTGGATAATTCTGCGTCGTCGGGCTTTTCGTCGCTCCCATCTGAGGAGGATGTTGAGCTGCTACTGCTGTTCGTCCTCCTTCTTTTATGTGAAGGCCGTGAAGGACCGTCCTTCGAGCGTGATCGCCGCGGTTGGGGGGATCTGTCGCGCGAATTACTTCGTCTCCTAGGATTGGAGTCCCTGTTGTTGGAGGGGCTTCTAGCTTTCACATAACCAGGCTTATTTGTAGTCTGGTAATTTGAGTGGTTTCCTTGACAAGGTTGATGTTGTGGTGACTGATGGCGATTCCCGACCACTGGCGTCACACGTCGGTCCGGTGAATGACGTCGTCCCTGAGTTTGGTGAACTGGGGGCGACTGGTGCCTAAATGGCGACTGTGGCGACTGTCCCCAATGTCTTGGTGTGCGCCGGTCCCCTGTCCGTTGATGATCCCGTCCCTGGTGGGATAGGGGCGACTGGCGATCGTCTCTCGACCTCCTTGCGTCCGGCGGTCGCTGAACAACAGGTGACTGCTGGTCTTGCGATCCCAATGGTGTTTGTGCAGCACCCTGAAGCTGTAGAATGAACTGGTCTGGGTTAACGAGGGGAACTCCCGGTGACAGAGTCGCCCTAGGGGGCTGATGATGACTGTAATGTCCAGTGTAGCCTTCCGGTTGGGATTCCCCAGCTGCTGAGTATGCAATTTTTCTTGAGTGCGTCTGGTGAAAATTGGCATCCTCTCCTTGAATAATCCCAGAATTATTGTGCAAATGTCCGTAGTTGAACGAGATGGGAAAGTCCATGTCAATTCCTAGTCCGTTATCCACGTGGTCGTGTCGCGGCGACTGCGGCGACTGAGTCCCGCGTGTCAGAGCGCCGGGCTGCGGCGACTGAGTCCCGCGTGCAGGAGCGACGGTGCCCGGGGCCGATGGCCGTAGGAAACTGGGTCCCGCCAGTAGTTTGTCGACCGGTCCCATCTTGGTGATAATTTGCTGTTCGAAATCGGCTTTCAATCGTGCTTCCGAATTTGAAATCCGATCGTTGATGCTACCAAACATCTTCATCATGTTCGCTTGCATCTCTTTAATGGCATCCAAGGTTGTTTTCTTTGTCTTCGAGCTTGGAGAATCGGCGACTGACGGCGACGATGCGGTCGAGTCGCTGACGCTGTGGTCTTTGTTCATTACTTCCGCTGATAAGAAATCTTCTTTTTCAAGTCCCTCGCGGAGTAAACGTTCATCTAAGCTGTTGATTTTCCCACCGGATTCCAACATCTTCCTTCTAGCACGCTGTAGTTTACGATCGTCAGATCGATGCCAAGTGCGGCGAATCTTCTTGCGCTGTTTGCCGCTGTGTTCCCGACAAAGATCACACAGTCTGGTGACGAAATCACACTTCCTACAATGACGGCACGTTGGATGTCGATCGTCGGGAGTAAGTCTATGCTTACACGTTCCGTAGATCACTTTCCCAGTCATCCAGCAGCATGCACGTAGACAGGTAATAAAACTAAAAAGATTTAAACGAGCGACGAAGGACGCAACGTGTAGACCAGGTCCGCACGCCACGCTGCCCACGAAAAAAAGTGACGATGAAGGCCACCTGGCGCTGGGATCGCACACGCGATGCGCCCGGGGGCAGGCTGGGGGTAGCATGTGGAAATCTCGTTAGTCATGGGCAGGTAAAGAGCAAACATGCTCCGATAAGCTATAAAATAAGGTGAGTATTTTTGGAAGATGTAAAAACAACTTCACTCACAACACCAAAACAGTACTACCGTTCATCCTGGCCGTTAGCGGCCATTGTAGAGCAGGGAACACACACGTCTTTCCTCCACGTGTGCTCAAAAGCGAATGGGGATTTCCCCAGGAGGCAGGCGGCTGCAGCGGTGACGCTTGCAGCGCGCCTAGCGGGAAATGCGGGCAACTGGTGTTGAATTCAATAAATTTAAGAAATTTGATTGTTTGAGCATGGGAAAAGCCAAATTCAGCGAATTTAGCATGTATACTGGAGGTAAGTATTTTGCAGATAGTAAGAAACATCCATTTAAAAGTTATTTATTTTGCCCCCATGCGGGGCAGGTTGCCTTCTAACACCGCATTTATACGTAAATGCAAACGAAGGCACGTCGTGTCGTTAACATAAGATAAGCATCAGGATGACGAACTATTTTTTTTATTTATCAATTTAAGCATAAATTGACTGTATTTCATCAAACATAGTACGCTGACAAAATTCAAGGCCATTTCAAGGCTCTTACAAAAAAAAAATGCAAATTTTCAAGGCTTTTCAACCTTGAATTTTTCGTTTTGAAATTTAAGGTTTTTAAAGGAATTCACGGCTGTGTACGAACCATGTAATGCTATGAAAATATCCATAACAAGATCTTTTAGCATTCCACAGAACCCGTCAAAGGCGGTGGGCGCAACTAGACGGAGCCCCCTTGGGTAGCGCGCAGGTCCCCCAAAAGTAAAACTTCGCAATTGGTGGAACAGAAACAAGAAGTGCAAGGGAATCGAATTGCTTAAGGGGTTCAGAGAATCTGTCAAATTTGGTACCTGTTCTGCAGAAATGCCTGTCTCTTCGAGCAATCGGACGATAGTAGCCACCCGTGTAGGCGTAGTGATTGTGGACGGTGGTGAAACACGGTTCACCTCTGCTGAGAGAGGTCGTCGAAGGAGACCGAGAGACAGCGGGGTGAATCGATTACGATATCGAGTAACAGGGGGAACCATGTCGCTGTGATCAAATCGAGCACTATTAGAAGGAATAGGCCTGGGGACCGAGCAATCTTGCGAATGACCAGGGTAAGAAGCTTGGGTGGAGGAAATAGGTAACGAAAAGATGATCCTAAGTCAGGTTGAGGGCATCTACACCCCAGGCTTGGTTGTCTGGGACCAGACTTGGTCGTCTGGCATTGAGCCTCATTGCAAAGAGGTCTACTATCGGCCAGCCTCAAATGTTGAAGAGAGATTCACGGATTGATGTCTTGAGGGTCCATTCTCCCGATGGAGCGGATCGACAAGATAGAGAGTCACCAAAGACGTTGAGGTAACCTGGAATGAGCAATGAAAGGAGGATCGTCCGGAGAGATATGCAGAGGTTGAAGATGTCTGACGCGAGTTGGTGAAGGGATCGGGAGTGAGTGCCCCCTCCTTTCTGAAGATAAGCAACTGCAGTTGTGTTGTCGATGTGGATTTGGACGACTTGAGTCGCAATGATGTGACGAAAGTGTTGGAGAGCGAGAAGAACTGCACGCAGCTCGAGTATGTTGATGTGACCCTGGCCGTATGTTCTCCAAGCTCCGAAGGCTACCGGCCGTCGATGTGAGCCCCCACCCTGAAAAAAGGAAGAGTCTGAATAGATGAGGATAGGGAAGCTGCTCGTGCAGGGGGGCCGTCTGTATTCAGCAGAGTTGAGATTCATCTGCAACAAGTGAGCGATGCTCTCCGGACTCTGCAGCCCGTTAGGTGAGAACTTTTCCGTGTAACCAACTGATAATTTTATTGACTGGTTGTTTTAGAAGTTTTCGGTAGTGACGGTTGCTCGAGTAGAACAATGGCGGCTACACTAGGCGGCTCGAATGCATCTCGTCGTAATTTGCATGCATCCGCTCGGATTTCTGTATCATCGGCCCATCAAATACACGACGTGGTAGCTCAGAAGATGTGTGAGGCTTGTAAATCTTCAGATTGTGTGGTTCAGAAAGAATGCGTGGCTGCCACTCAAAATTTCGTACTAACATGAAAAGATGAAGCCTTCTACCGCATTCTAGCCTGGATGGAAAGGCGAGAGCGACATTGGTTGCTGCAGGAAACTACTCAAAGTGGTCTTCGTGTTCGCCTCCATCTAACAGAGGCCTGCCATACTTTTGACTGTCTTCGTAAAGCACACCCTCGCCGATGGATCTCGCTGGACAATAACCCAGTGACCCTCCCAGCCCTTCGTCTTAGGTGCACGAATCCGGACATTACATTCTTCTCTGAGGGTACTACATTGGCCTTCGCACCGATGCCATGCCTAGGTTTTATAAGAGTTTTGGATACCTATACCAAGCTACTGGCGGAAAATATCCCTACTTGTGTTGCTCCAAATTAGGACTTGCGGAACGTGGCACTGACTGTGATGCAGGGCAGCAACGTGACGCTCCCGGCGGTTCTGCCCAGTGCACCCCCAGTCTCCGCCCTACTCTGCTTGATCTACAACAGGAGCTGGCCTTTGTCGTCTTAGTGTTGCATTTTTTAACGTTATCTGCCCTCCACGCAAATTCACGAAGCTCTCAAGAAGAAGAATGGTGTCAAAGCGGATGCGCATCGTTAACTCCTTATGACTGACCCATCAGACCGACACTGAAAAAGAAAACACTGGATAGCTTACTGATGTTAAACTAGCCTATTTTTGGATGCACACTTTCTGGCTGCAATTACTAACCTACTAGCCTACTTATAATGGATCTCGTGTTTTACTGGCTCTAAATTTCCTAATCTCTGTGCTAATCACGTTAGAGGTATTATAGTGGTCTTGTGATGATTTCTGTAGCCTTAATTCATCACAGATTTTTTGCAATAAATTTAGGCTGTGTGACCCACTTTGGCATAGAGTGTGAACGGATTTACGTGATGGTCCAAAGAAAGCTTGGGCTGTGGTTGTTTACATGAGTATCCTAAGTTGGTGCTTTTGGTGTGTGACTAAATGCCAATCCAGGAAAAACTTGTTAGCCGATGTATTCTTTTCTCAGTCAGTTGGGCCTGTTCACCTAAAGCTTAGGTTGTTATGGATGATTATGATGATCTGCTGCTGTACAGTTGTAGCAACTCGAAAATTTCTCAATCCGCTCACCGACTTCTGTGGTTGGGGAGTTGGTCCATTCAAAATTGTGGCTTTTTGGAGGCGATTTTGAATGGGGAAACTGGTATGCTGCTACTGCTGCTATGGTATGCTGCTATCTGCTGTGTGCTGCTGTAACTTAACATTTTGGGTAGTTTAAGCAATTTAAAAGGTTGGGACAAGCATGCAGGCTCTTTGGGCCTTTAGTGGACTTAGGGTGTGCACTTGTAATGACTGAATGTGTCGTCTAGCAAATTGTATTCGCCTTAAGGTAAGTTCCAAAACGACGTGGTCCTGTAGTGTCTACCCTGGCATCTAATTATGCCATTGTTTGGGTCTCGCTATGGTTTAATGTGTCGCCTAGCTTGTACTATCATTTGTGGATTAGATGCCAAGTTATTCGGTTAGGGAACTTGTGTGGTCGAATTATTGGTGGTTGAGTTACTCACCACACGTGGAGCGTTGGACTTGTGACCTGCTGTACTGGTAATTGTTTAATATGTTTTATATTGTTACTCCATGGCATGTGTATACTATTGGTTTGGGTGCTTCGGTGTTGTTCCGAGCATCATGTAATGTAAGTTAGGCCGGTCCAGGCGACATTTCGTGTGAATGGTTTGTTGTGGACACGGCCAGGACCTACAGTGCACTCTGCCCGGGTCCTGGTTAGGCCTGTCCACTTTGTGGGCCATTGGGCAACCGGGGCGCGTTATGTCCCAGCCATGGGTGCGACTGGGAGCAAACAAATTTGTTGAAAAGGAAAAACTTTCAGACCAGTAAACCAAAGTATTAACTGGCCTTCAAATTTTTTGGGGGATTGGTTTATACTGAGATCAAGTTTGTGTGCACCTTGTGGGAACACACATTATCTATTGCATCTGTTTGGTTACTACCTTGCTTAATCCTGCTCGATCCTTATTGGTTATTACAGGTGTAGCATGTAGTTAGTGAAATTGCTTAAGCCAATAGGATACTGTCATGTGATATGATGTAAGCTTACACAAGTTCTTACATGGCTCATTAAAACTGTCTGTTATCTGCTGCCAACATCCGTTTAAGTTCTGTCCTAGTATTAGGAACAGTATTTCAGTAATGTGCTAAATCTAAGTACACAGCAGTCCAAACCTGACTGAAGCCGAAAGGTGAGAGGGACGGGTCTGAAAGATCATTCGACAACGGTGAATACATGAGCCATGGTAGCTTTCAGTATGAACGATTGGACTGAAAAGACGGTGGCCCGGCTTCCTTAATACGAAAGGGTCTGCAGCATAATGTTTTGGTTGTAAGAGATGGAGGCGAAAATGAAGGGAGTACCACTTGGCCGTCGAGCAACAATTTTCGCAAGGAATGGACCCTGTCGGGAGGATGGATTACTGTTGTAATGCCGAAAGTCGGTGAGGTTCTGCAGGACCTCCCGTTATACCCTCTGGAAGCAAATTTGACGCTTGCCCAGCCGAAGCCACGAACCCCTGGCAACGGAACAAACAGGAAAAAGCAATGAGAAGCACAAGGCTGTTGCCGACACTGTTGCTGAATCTTAGAAATCGGGGAACGACCGTAAGCAGGATTTCGGGATGCCGATAGGTGACAGTACCGCAGGCGTCTGAATCTGCTGATCACTGGAAGCCAGTGGTGGAAGCAATCTGAACCGAGAGCTGGTCAAGTCTTAACTAGAAGCGCTGCTTAGGGACCGCCTGACGCAGACATGACGTTTCAGCAGCAACGTTGATATAAGGCAGAATGCTAAGATAGAGCTGACAAACGAAGTAGACGACCGGGCTGATGCAAGGCTCACTGCGAAGCATGTAAGAGTGTGTGAAATTCGAATGAAGCAGACAGTTTGCGTGGAATCTTGACTGGTGGGGGGGTGTGTGCGAGACTCACATCTTAGCCTGAAGAAGTAACCCCATAGCGGGTTTTCGAAAATTCACTGGGTTGAAGAAACTGGTACTATTTTGGTGTTAAGACGAAGTGGGAAAGAGATCGCAAGCAGGTATAAGCCGTGTATGCAACCAATCCAGAACGATGATCGGTTGCGCAGACGATAAGCTACCGAGCTGGCAGGGAAGCCAACTAGTTCTTTTCTAGGGGGAGATTGCATTATAAGAAGGAATGCTATAAATTGCAGGTAATGTATACTTTCGTCAGTATATAGAAAACAATTTTAGCATTAATTGCAATAGCATTAAATGAAGTATTTTGCAGATAGTAATACCAACCAATGCACAGCTTCCAAAGTTAGGAAAGCTAATATCGTCGATATGCTAGCCCTAGTGTTTGTGCACACATCCAGCCTTGTGTTCAAACTTAGCTTTGTGCTCAAACTTACCCTTCTTGCCTTTTAGGCCTCCCCCTTCCACACAAATGTCAACCCTTCCTGCAGGTCCCGGAATTCCTGTGAACGTGAAAACCTGTATTACTTATTCTGAGGGCACGGTTTTGGGTGAACTTAAGGCTTTTTGTGAAAATCTTTCTTCAACAGCTAAAAGACATTGTGGTAGTGACAATTGAGGAACACGAGAAATCCAAAATGGTGACGGCAGCGCAATCGCCTACTTGCTTTATCGATTACCCTAATCGTCATGAAGTAAATGAAACTACACCTTCTGTGTAAGTCACACTTGAACATCAGACTTCTCCCTTTGATATCGTTGACGATAGTTCTTCGGAATTTCCAATCATCACTTCCGAATCTCACAAGAACTAAGTGGACACCGGTTTGCTTCAGCCATCCATGCGTGATGTCACCACTTCCAAGGTCAGTGCCTAGACGAGT
This sequence comes from Lithobius niger, assembly GCA_023313725.1. Classification (NCBI taxonomy): domain Eukaryota; kingdom Metazoa; phylum Arthropoda; class Chilopoda; order Lithobiomorpha; family Lithobiidae; genus Lithobius; species Lithobius niger. The sequence goes on along the minus strand of JAHWFP010091439.1, from coordinate 43,380 downwards.
GAACGCCTAACCTAGACCCATTGAGACAGCAGCTCGTCAAAGCCTCCTCTGCATTCAACCGCAACAAAGTACAGCTCCGCCACGAAACTTAAGAATGATTCCGTTTCTAAGGCGATTACTTTTCTAAACAAAAAGGCAAAAAATATGTAACGACACTTCTGAAAATAGTCAAACGTGGCACGAGCGAAAAGTGCCCAATTGGCAAAATTTGAGATTAAAGTAAGCGTAAGGAAGTCGCAAATGTTGAGGGGCAACAGGCTACAGTGTTGGACATTACAGTAACTAAGCTGCCACACGAGGTAGTCGTTCAAAGAAATGTTGCTTCCACTGTGTGCTATGTAAAGACTGTAGGTAAAGTATGTTAGGACGTAGTTCACCCAAGTGGCGAATACAATTGGAGCACACTAATAGGTCGTGCGAAGGGGCAAACTGTCAATGTCTCAGATGCAGGAGGTCAAACAAGTGCAAGCTTGCAACTTGACAAAAACAGTTCCAATCGTAGCACTAATCAAATTCGACACCCTGCAAGAATGTCGGGCACAACGGGCGAGGACGAAGCTGGAGCAGAGACGGGCATAGTATGAGAAGATAATGGCAAACCCGCCAGCATCAGATGAACCGTGGCATTTATATCGGGATCAATTATGTTCGTTAAAATGTCATTTGGGTTAACGGGGGGGTGGTTTGTAGGTACCAAAGAAGCATCTTTCGGAATACAAATAGAGCCAGACGAAACGGAACAGGGGTGAACTGTCGATGTCTCGGATGCAGGAGGTAAAACAAAATTCACTTGATCGCCTGAATTAGCGTGCCCTTCAACACAAACAAGTACACAATTTTAGCATGCACAGTACCCCATTTCGCAAATTTGCCCACACAATATCCTGAACAACTAAACGAAAATTTTTACGAAAAGCTTGCAACTTGCCTAAAACAGTTCCATCGTAGAATTAAATTAGATACCCCGGCAAGAATATCAGGCACAAACGGGTGGGGGGGGGGGGGAAGCTAGAGCAGAGATGGGCATAGTATGGGAAGTTAATGCAAAACCCGGCGGCATCAGCCAAGCTGTGGCATTAAAACTGGGATCAAAAACGTTCATTAATATGTCATTTGGGTTAACGGGGGTGATTTGCAGGCACCAAGAAAGCATCTTTTGGACTACAAATAGAGTTCCACGAAACAACTAGTTTTTACGGTTCTCAGATAACCCACGCAGGTCAGTTTTACACCACGTCTTCAGACTACTTTAGCGTTCCTTAGCAGAATGGGACAAATAATTTCACAAGTGCCATCAATAAAATGGCAACTTCCACACTTACAACACCGTGGATGCCGATCTCCACAGGAGTTTTCTAGCACAAGTTTTCGTCGTCAAAGGAAGATGCAAATTCGAAGGTCCGAGTCATTTGGAAGGCAAGCAGAGCACTAGCACATGATCATCCAGGTAGAATGCTCCAAACGATTGTGAGGATGGTGGCGCTGCATGCTGGGAGGTCAGCATACATGCCCCCAGGTGGTGAGCTGTGGAGGCCTCTTCAAGTAAAATTTAAGGTCTTTGAGCATTTATATAAACGACATAAGCTAATAACTAAAGGGAAGTATTTTCAGAAAAGTACTGAATACAGACCGGTTTGAGATGCCTGCTCGAGTAAAAGTAATTGGTCCAATCAAACTTAACACTAAGAAATATTAGTTTCTTACTAACTGCAAAATAATAACCTTCAGTATGTTCTCAATTAGGGGTTTAAAAAATTGGGTAAGAAAAGCAAATCGTAAACGAATTAGCACATACTGAAGGAGGAGGAGGAGGATAGTAAAAACTAATTTTAATCAATGTTAAAATTTACGGTTTTTTTTTATCCAACAAATTTGTATGAATAAATTATACATTTTATTTCTCCAGCCATTGGAAGTATTAATCTCCAGTAGCAACCTACCTTTTCTTGACGACTGGTGGTATATATTTCCAAATCAAAATATTGGGGTATAAGCATCAGATTTGCAATTTTTTCTGGATCAGCAACATACTTATGCAGTAAAGGTGGTAAAGCACCAATAAAGTGTTCCGTAAGTTTAACTCGGTCATCATTAACTTGTTTGACCTCCTTTGCAGACAATTGCTGTTAAAAATAAAAGAATTAAAAAAATAAATATCACTTACACCACCCCAGAAGATGTACATGTGCAACAATTTTCACTCAATAGTGAGTCACAACACATTACAAATACAGCTCATGGAGTGCAGAATTTGTACTAGAGCCTACATTTGAACCATACGAAATAACAGACTTCCAGTTTGCAGCATCTTCCTTCACTGCAAATGCTAAACTGAGCGCATCGCGCATTAGAATTTGATTAAGTGCACATTACTGCAAATACATAAGTCAGTCACAGGATGCTGGCCAATGGGCTGCGCTTGCTCTCCTTGCTCGTTGGGACTAATGTTTTTTTTTTTGTGTGCCTTCAGTAGCCTTCCACTAAGTAGACACTTGCACAACAGCACCATCTGTGATGCTACTCATGGGATTTTCCATCATTACGGTTAAAATTGTATGAACACGATGCACGCCCAAGAAATTTTTCTTCACTCGAGCACAAGGTGTTGGGGGTCCAAACCTGTACCTAGGGCAAAATTTGACCCCTGCCACCCAGTTCCAAATACCGTGTTTACAATGAAAGTTGGAAACTGTTGTAATCCTCGCCAAGTCTATCTGAAGTCCATTGCCATTTGGCTAGGTAAAAATGACAGGTGGCGGCTTAATTTTGGTTTAGTTGACTAAAATTGTGACCTGTAATAGGGTGGTTTGACCAAATGGAAATGTGACCTACAATTTTTCATGACACTCTCAAAGGTTCTGAAAAAAAATCTTGACACACACCCCCTCCCCCAGGTCCAAAATAATCTGTGGTATAATAACAAGGCTACTTGGATCCGAATGTTTGGAAATGCATCACATTTTGAATGAAAGGAAAGGCTGGTTTAACACATGTTCTAGAAAACATTCAAAGATGTGATTTTAAGATTTTGTTTGTATCCCAGAGTTTTTTCTTCAATGGAATAACAGAAGTTAGTCTTCAAAACTTTGTAAACATTACAAAATTGGGGAGGGGAGGGGGGGGGGGGGGACATTTGTCCTAGGGATGCACCGAATATTCGGTAATTATTCGGTATTCGGCCTATTCGGCCAAAAATTCAAGTATTCGGTATTCGGCCGAATACTGATTTTGGCCGAATAGTGCTATTCGGTATTCGGCCGAATACTGATTTTGGCCGAATAGTGATATTCGGTATTCGGCCTAATATTTTTTAGTATAAATTTATGTAATTGTGTGAATGTAGTAACGTTAATCTAAGCATTTACTTTTTGGTTTGTGAGGAATTATCTTCTGACATTTCTAAAAGAACGAAAAAATGATCAAATATGTTTAAATCACAGGTATTCGGTCAAGTATTCGGCCTATTCGGCCATTATTCGCCACAGAACCGAATAATTCGGTATTCGGCAGTTTAACTATTCAGTTGTGTATTCGGCAAGTTGAGTATTCGGTTATGTATTTGGTATTCGGTATTCGGCCACTTAACTATTCGGTTATATATTCGGTATTCGGCAAATTTTGTATTCGGTGCATCCCTAATTTGTCCCCCAGAAACCAAGGCGTTTTTAGAAATCTTGACTTCCTTATGGAGGCCACTCGTGATAAAAGTTTGTTTTCTTGGTCGCAAAATTGGCAAACGCCTATTACACCCGAAAATTGACGACAAGTTGATTTTATATGGTACTCTTAGATGTAGAAGATTACAATAGACACATCTTGGAAGACATCCACGGCTCACAGCTCTAAACTCGTGGAACAAATCACTACAAATTACGCTCAAGGATGAAAAAGGGGGTGAAATTACATTCCTCGATGTGAAATTAACCAGAGAAGGATACCTAATCTCCTACTCCCTTACCAAAAACCAACCCACACTGAAAGAGGAATCCTGTACAAATCTGGACATCCTCGACCCCTCCTTACAGTGAAGCCTCAAAGGAGCTCACGAGAATCGTGAACATTCTTCCTCATCCTAAACTGCATGGAACTACCTAGATGAAGCAGAGACAACCTTACTCAACAGGGACTACGCCGTCAGATTAACAAATGTCGAAACCAAGAAAACCTGAACAGAAGGAATAGACCAAAAGAAAAGTAGCCACAAGCAGATGGACTGAAAGCGTACATGACCTACCTACCAGAAAGATGCGAGGAAGTAGAAAAGGTGCTAAGAAAGCAGCGAGTCAACAGATACCCTCTAACATCTGATTCAAAAGAATGCTGCGAGCAAGATCCCAGGACCCCCCCCCCTCACCACCACCAGAAGTAAATCCAAGGACAAAATCACTCCTCCCAACACAGACACCCACACTGTCAACACCCCACTCACATATAAGAGAAGCCTGCTTCAAACTCACACCCAACATCCCGAAGCAAAAGGGAGTAATTTACTGTGTCCCCTGTAATGGCAGTCTACATCGGAGAAACAAAACGGCAACTTGAAGTCAGAATTCAAGAACACATAAGTGCTATTCGCCGAGGTAAAACACTTAAATAGAATTGCACTGTGGCACAACGCCACAAAAAGCAAATCACTCCATAGCGTAAAAAATATCGATATTAATATAACTTCGGGAAAACACACACAACCACCAGGCAGAAACGCAACAAAGCTCCCTTAAATTTTCGGTGAAGTGCACACCCGTTCACCTTCTTTAGAATTATTTCAACTACACAAAAAACGTCCGAAAACTACATGATGAAAATTTGTGAATTCCAGATTTCAAAAGCACGCGCATGCTTGGACGCATCACTGGTCTTTATTTGCCATATGGATACCCCACTTAGCGTCAAGTTTGGCAGCCAGCGTAGGTGCCACCAATCTGTCAATGCCATCATACGTTGGTCCCGAGATGTTCATAAGTGGATGTTTAAGAGATGTGAATCATCTAATCGCCAAAGACTACAGGGGCCTCAGATGTGCATCATTGTGAATGTTGGAATTCATCAGGATGGAAACCTTGTCCTAGGCACTGGGGTGCTGTGTTCTCAGATTGTGTTAAGTAGGGATCGACCGAGTCCGGATATATCAGGATCCGGCGCCGGATAATGCGATACTGTATCTGGCAAGATCCGGATCCGGCCATTATATTGAGACGGATACCGGTTGCAACACAACCAAAACATGTCGCCGTAAACACGGTGCATGCCTCGGTAAAATAAATCGACGTAAAACCACTAAGCGATCTACGTGTATAAAATATTGCAGAAGTAATAATTACAGTGTACATTAGTGCACAAAGATTATTAGGTTTTAATAACTAAAAAAAAAAGTTGAAGTTCGACTACGTAAATGCGCTTACGAAAATAATTCATCTTCCGTTGCAGTACATGGGATACCTTGAAACGATGGTCCTCTGGTTATTCTTCCATTACAGCGTTTACGGCTTCCGGAATCCTTTTTTTTTTAAGTTTTTAATACCGTAGAAGTAGTTTAAAGTTGTTTTATTCCCAATTTAAATTCGCTATCGGTGATAATTTACGGCCGCTATCGCGCTCCCACTCTCTGCCGGCTGTCCGCCAATAGATGAGCACGTGCTAGCTTCAATGGCTGTGACCTTGACTCGCTTCGCGTGACATCACTTGCGACTGGCCCCCGTCGCGATAGTGATCCTGTGCTATACACGTGCCAATCGGGGAATGCCAGCTTTCCAACATGACCAAGATGGCGGCCGTTTGTTGCGTTGTTGAGTTACGACAGCTTGAACCAAGGTCTAGTTTTAACAAACAAAAGCAATTTCACGTCAATTTTGACGATACGGCCAATAAAAACATCAATTAAGGTAATTAAAAGATGATATAAAATTAAATAAATTCAAAATAGGCGTGCCAAAGAACCTAATTCAGTCAGAATTACACCTCAGTTGTATGCAATGATGGTTTTTCTTTGCAAACGAGGCTTTGAATCGAGAGAGCGTCGGGAGTTTTAGAAATGGTTTTGAAGTGGCGATAAATCGCGGTTTGGACGCCAAGGGGTTAAATTCGAAAAGTAAGACGGTTTAATGACGACATCTAAAACCAGCAAGAAATAATAGCATGATAAACCAAAGACGATTTCCATGTTGCAAGAGTAGACAGTTTTGTTCAAAAATGAAAAAAAAAAGCTTTTTTTATGTTGGTTTCGTTCCTTTTTTTTTTTTGCTTTCGGTCTTTGTTATACTATGCGCAATACAAACGGAACGAACAATTTAAAGCTGTAAATAAAAGACCTGTTGTGATTTTGATTTTGTTTTAATGCAACCAAAATTCAATAATTTTAATCTAAAATAAATAAGTGGACTACATACTGGTTTCACAAATATTGCAAAATTTTGCTAATTATTTTTCGAAATGAAGCAGTAGGCTAATCAATGAGAAATCCTTCAACTAGAAAAATGTTTTCTGACTGTTTAACCTAATGAGTGCTTTGTTTGTTTCAAAAAAATTTGCAGAATTTAGCAACATTGCAAAAACAGTGCTGTAGCCTACATGCAATTATACTACACTGTAAAGCTTCAGATTAGAATTTTTCTTTAGTAGACAGTGGCCAGTAGACTGATTATTTTTAGTCGTCCCAATAAAATTGTTGGTCGCCCATGAGTACAATTCATAATTGTGTCGCTGTGCACATTTTATATAATTTATTAGTTTGCCGAGGTGTCCCCAACCCTCCGAAAAAAAAGGTACAATCACGGTAATAGATTTAAACAAGTAACAAAATAGGCCAAGATTTATTTTTTATTTATTTTTAAGGCCATGCGAGCGGCTTTATTTTTTAATCAATGACTCTTATTAAAAAATCTTGGCTATCAAAATAAAAACCTTTTTATAATGGACCTTTGTATTCTAAAGTTTAGTATTATGTAATTTTATACTGAATTAAACGAACTGGTGTCTTTTACAGATTTTGTTAAAAAGTTATTTCGAACCTTGAGCTTGGCAGTTATCAGATAGTCATGTCTGGTTTTTTAATTGGCTAGCAATTCCTGACAGTCATGTCTGAATTTAAATTTCATTTAATGCATAAATAAAGCCCAATCAAACCAGTACTTAAATCGAAAATGCAAAAACTAAATCTTAAAAAGAAATGTACATCTTTACAGCATGGTTATCTGGTAGTCATGTCTGGTGTTTCAGTAGGTTAGCTATTCCTAACAGTTATATCTGCATTTAAATTTGATTTAATATTTTAATAACACCAAACGAAACATTAAATTAAATATCAAATGTAAAAAATTAATTGTTAAAAAATCAACTTTTTTTGTTTTGTTGATTAGTTATTCCTACTTCCGGTAGACTAGGGCTGCCGATGTTTACATCGTCAGACAGTGGCTTCTAAAGAAAACGAAATTAGGCCATGCAAAGTTAATTGTTTGGTTTACAGGCGCGTGCGGGTGCCTTAAACTATCGCGGGTCAAATTTCTTTATCTCAATCTTGGTCCACCAGCAAAAATTCATATTTTCGCCAAATTTTGACCGTTTTTGACGTTCCAGTACACCATTTTAATCAGCTCGAAACGAACTTTCCAATGGTGTTAATTTCAAGCCTCTAACTCAAACCACTAAGAAGTTATTTGGCAAAAACTAAAATAATTTTAATACTAAACATAAATACCATATTAGGAGAATATTATACTTTTTTAGGCTGCCTGCATACTCTTTTAGCTTTGAGCTAGGTACATGACAGAGAAATGTGGCAGTTAAATAAAATAAAATGCCTGGTTGCCTGGTGCTTCAATTTTCAACCTTGCCCGTAAACCAAACAATTTTTTTTTCATGGCCTTAAAGCAGCATATTTCAGCAGTTTCTCCACAGAAATGAATCTTGGGTACTTTAATCTTAACATCTACCAAATGAAGTGAATGGTTAAATCTTTTAAAAATAAAAATTCAGAAATGAAATGGTTTGTCCGTGCGTTAAGCCTAACTGACAATAACGTGTGATTCCTGGGAAAACGTGGCTCTAGAGCGGTTGGCATTTTTTTTTTTTTTTTGCAATAGGTGAAGGTAAGTTACATTGAATTAATGCTTTTTGTTTCTTATGCCTGGAATAGTGACTTTCCCAGTCGGTTCTGCATTCGTGTTGTTTCATAACTCGTCTAGCCATTCAACCCATTCAATGCTGACCTATAGACCAGGATGGTGGATCCCCGCAAACCTCCGTTAAAGAAGGAGGTCAGGAAACGGAGGAGATCGTGTAAGGGTGGATCGATTGGATGGACCTGGTGTGCAATACACCAATGAAACCATCGTTTCCAGTGGTTGTCATAAACTTTTTTTTTCTTTTTTGGTGGAGGACCGCACGGCCCTGGAGGCAAAGCGAGAGGCCTCGGTCTTCAAGAGTGCCTGTTGAGCGGAGGAGTCGGATGATAGCAGCCACCCGTGAAGTCGTAGCGAAGTTAGATTCGGACGGCAGAAATGTCCTTGGTCCCGAGAGAGGACGACCCATAAGAGGGTGGTCTTTCTGGAGAACTGGTGGAAGGACTCGGTAAACCCGGATAGGGCGGGGAGGATCCTTATGGGAGGAACGGAGGAGGCCGCTGTAAGAGTCCCTTGCAGAGGAGCGGAGGTCGGCAGGTAGCAAATGCTGAAGCGGATGCCGTCGACCAACCGTCGAATAGCAGTGTATAGTACAGAAATGTGGGGAGTGCCCAGCAGGAGCACCCGTGGTGATTGACCTAGGAGGAAAGAACGGAAAGAGGCTCTGCAGGAGGTTGCACGGATGGTGGTGGTGCGGAGGGGTATCATACCCTTAATTGTAGAGGTCTAGTAAACACCGCTGGAAGCGGAGGGAGGTGGAGGTCGACGGTAGGCAGTGAATGGCCAGAGAGCAAGGAAGATGAGCAGCTAGTAGAACAGTTGGTAGTTGTGCAGATGTCTCCGTACAGCATGTTGGTTGCAATGCGGACGATTGCCCTGGATAGCTTGTCGGGAGGATTGGTCATGTCTGACGTTTTGCCAGCCGAATGGCAGGGATTGGATGAGGACGTAGGAGGTCTGATATAAGGATCGTGCTATCGCAGGCCCAGAGGGAGCAAGTCACCCCCCCCCCCCCCCCCCCCCGTCGTCCCGAGCAGGGGAGGGGATCGAGGGGTAGGATGATGCAGAAGGCGGAGGGCGGAGGCAGAGGGTAGCAGAAAGTGGGAGGCGTTACGTAATGGACGCAGACATATACTGGAGATGGCTGATTGTCACATGAAGGGAAAACCATAAGGAGGGACCCATGGTTGTTGAAAGACCGGAGGCTGCTGCGAAAGGGAAGGTTGTTCCATGGGAAGGCGGCCCGACTGTCGAGCAAGAGCGTGTGAGAGATGTACACGACGAGAGCAACCCTCCTGTGGAGGAGGAAGGGATGCGTGCGGAGGCAAACCCTGTGCTATTGCAGCGGTAGTAGGATCTATGTCTGGAAGACTGCCTGGTGGAGGCATCGGCAGGGAAGTGGCTGAGCACATTACTCAGAAGAAGGTGTGAGGGGAAAGTTTCATATTGATGGATGACGGAGACGGAAGGCCCAAGGAAACAGTCTTGCCTCAAAGGGACGGAGGAGTCTATAAAGGATGAATGAGAAGGCCTCGTAGGCGCAATGTGAACGGGAACATGATGAACTGAGGCGGAGGACTCGGCAGTCGAAGGTGGAGGTGTAATGATCCGCGAAACAGAGGCGGAGCGGAGGCAAAGGGACGGGGCGCATCCACCTGAGCTGGAGGAAATAGCTCTAAAAATAGAGCGGTAGGTGGAAGACCTGCCGATGGAAGCGAAGGTGTGGCAAACCCAAAATAGGGCAGATGGGAGCCATCCTGTCTTGGGGGAACGGAGGTCCCAATCTGTTGGTCCAACGGAGGTAAGGCGTAGCGGAAGTGAAGGGATCCTTTTGCAGAAACGGTGGTGAGTGAGGATTTGTCTATCCGGGTGTCCCTGCTCCCCGTCCGCAGAGGCGGAGGGACGAAGGAAAAGAGAACACACATCAGGTAGAGGACGAGCGGATGGCATTGTCGGAGGGATAAGAAAGCAACAGTATTCAAAGAAAACCAAGGGTAACACTTGTTGCTGGACAGTGTTGATTCGTGAAGTGCTGTGATGACACAGACCGGTGGTGCGGAGGGGTGGTAGGGAGCAGACAGGAATGAAGGCAGCTGTCATCCATAGCAAGACGACATATGGTGGTAAGGAAAGCACTCTAGGATGCGGAGGCCAGAAGGTAGACTCGGGTGAGTCGGAAGGATGACAAAAAATTCGGAACACCTCCGCAGGAGGCGGCCAAATTGGGACCGGGAGATGCCAGTTTAGTCTGTATATCCATTACTAAGGATAGTCTTGTAGAGAGAGGCAGCGGAGGGAAGCGTCCGCCCGCGGAGCGGAGGGAACCGCAATGGAAGTGAAGGTACAATGGTAGCCCCCGAGGCGGAGGTTGGAGAGAAGATGCCGCGGAGGTTGAGTCGGAACGATGTCGACGCCTAGTCAAGGCCTTGAAGCATATCCGTCACTGAGGATAGTCTTGTGGAGAGAGGTAGCGGAGGGAAGCGTCTGCCCGCGGAGCGGAGGGAGCTGCAATCGAAGTGAAGGTACAATGGTAGCCCCCGAGGCGGAGGTTGAGACAAAGCATTGAAGCAGAAGGCAAGGCAGGACGAACGACCGCCTGTCCAGAGGGGAGGTGCGGAGGCGGGAAACTAGACTCATTATAGGAAGTTGGCAGAAGTGGCGGCGGGAAGACGCGACGGACGGCAATTGTCCCGGAGGAACGGCGGATGGAAAACCCTCCGAAGGAAGGAGGGATGTCGGTGGTAAACCCTGTGGGCGGAGGAGTGCAATCCTCAACTGAAGGAGCAGTTAGCGTAGCCATAAAATCGTTGTAGAACAACGGGGGGACCAAAGCAATCCTTCTGAAGAGGAGAGGGAGGCTTTTATCCGCTGGGCGGAGGTGGCTAAACGGTCGTCCGAGGATCGGAGGTTCAGGAGTTGGAACGGAAGGTACATCCAGAAAACTGCTGTAAAACAACGGAAGGCAGGATATTTATAAGAAGAAGAAGCAGTATAAGCCGAAGAAGGTCCGCGCAATAGAATGCGCAGATGGAGACGTCGCGGAGGGACATCATACCGCTTTCATAGAAAACAGCAGCCTTTAAAGCTGGAGGGAGGAAAGGTGAAAGCCGATAGCAGGCAGCGAAAGGGTCCACCCCAAGAGGGCTGCGCCGAAGCAGTGCGCAGTGGGGGAGAGGTCCGAAGACGAGGATGTCGGCAAACCGAATTGATCCGCCCATCACCCAGACGCAATGAAGTCATGAAACGCCGCAGGCAGAGGCCAAGAGGGATGGCCGTCCTGGGGGATGGCAGTGGGTGGAGGGTGGAGGGCGGGGGCGGAGGTAGAAAAATCCGAAAATAAGGCTGCGCAATAGGATGCGTAGACGGAGGTAGCACGTAGGGATATAGTACTCCTTCCAATGAAAACAGCATTCAATGCTGTAGGGAGGAGAGGTGAAAGCCGATAGAAGGCAACGAAGCAGTCCATCCCAAGAAATGCTGCGTGGAGGCAGCTCCTGGGTAGGGGGACTGAGGACGAGGATCGGCACTGGGCTGAACTGATTCACCCATTGCCTATACGCAACGCAGAGGCGAGCTTGTCGGCCAAAAACAAGGAAAGGTCGTTCCGAGGGATGGCGGAGGCGGAGGGCCCAGACGAGCAGCCGGGACTGGCGAGGCCGGATGGCGAGGAAGTGGGGAGGATATCCCCTTGCATCCCCTTTGCTCGCGGCATAACGAAGCTGAGGCGGACGTTGCGGAGGCTAGTTCTAGAAGCGGAGGTAAGCACAGCGTCCCAACGAAGTGAACAGCGTGGCGGCTAGAGAAGAAAAGGTGAGCTCTGTCGCTCTGCCTCGACTATACATACGATGGAGGCTGCGCAGTAGCTAGCGGACCGGAAGAACTTGTTTTATCTCTAGTTGAAACAGCACTTGAGAATGCTAATAAATTCGGTAATGGATTTTTTCACGGCAAGTAGAAATCAAGATATGTTCGCTTAGTGTTTATTTATTTTACAGCATTTTCTAGATATTTCTAATAGTGTTTATTTATGACAAAACAAAATTTTATGACATTTCGATAAATTCAAAGAATTTTATGAATTTTATGACATGTGGGAGACCTGCAAACCAGCAGCTGCAATCCAAAACCTAAGTAACAAGACAGCAGACCTTCACAACGGATGAGGCATGAAGATAGCTTTCGTTGAAACACACACAAATCCTAAGCTACCTTGGTTTTGCCGGTATGCTAAGACCAGCTTTTTATCCCAATGAAGAACTAGTTGAGGCCAAAAGTTGGGCCTTTTTGTACAAATACATTGAAAGGTCTAATCGAAGTGTGCAAGAAAATTGCTATCAGAACCAGGGGTGTGTGATACCAGGTTTTTCAACTCGATACCGATAGCAATACTTTATTAACCAAGTATCGGTATCACGATACTTTCCCGATACCAATTCTTTTTCCGATACCAATACTTTCTCGATACTGATACATTTTTCGATACTGATACCTTTTTAAAAAAGCAGTTGGAATAACAAAGTCAAATAACCTCATCTGTAGCTTCCTTTATTACAATTAACCTTCAGACAGAAATATTTTAGATGTCAATAACGTTAAGCTTAACTTCCTAGTTACATTAAAAAATTAACCTTAAAAGTTTTATTAAGGCCTATAGGTATTAATGAGAAAAAAAATTATTAATTTTAATTAGTGTATTCTACAGACAACCGTTCAGCATAGAAATGAAAAAAATAATGTGGAATGGCCTACGTGGAATTTACTTAGTTTTATGTATTTGGCATTACAAAAAAAAGCTATACAGAAAAAATCATATATCATGTAATTATGAAACAAAGTATCAAATAGATTTTTTTCTCCTTGTGTGCTTGTTTATTTTGACTGGCTCTCTGGTTTTGTTCACTAACAGCATATTTTTTAAATACATATTTTATGAAATCATTAAATTTATGTGTGAAATATATATGAATTTAATATTTATAATTTAATAACACAAACATATCCACTTGAATAAAAAAAATCAATTAAGTTCAAAACAAATTAGTTATTTTTACGGAAAAGTACCCTCATGCATTGCACTCTTCACTTTCAACATGGATGCTCATAGCTAGTTGCACCAAAACGCTACTCAACAACAGAGATCAGCACCGTAATGATACTACCGAATATCGATACCACTACCGATACCCAGAAACTATCGGTATCATTATTGAAATTCGATAATATCGCACACCCCTGTTCAGAACTAGTAATGGAGAAAGATGTGCAATTGAGCCTAACCATAACATGACAAAATTATTGCATTTCGCCTATTCCAAGATAAAGGGAAAAATTGGATTTAAATCTAAATCTTACCTTCCGATTTGGTCCACGGCCAACAGGTGGTTCTCCAGTCGCAGCTTGCTTGACACAACAAACCATGATTTCAATAAGACTGGTCTCTTGCCGATCATCGAGTGGTTCCTCCATCTGCCCAGGCTCTTCTAACAAAAGATCGGTCATACACTCCCAATCTTTCATCATGGGGTTAGACTCTATTAGGCTATCCACTAAATAAGCACCATGTTCATGTAACTAAAATAATAAAGAAAATTAATCTATGACATAACACAATTAATGCTGCAAGCGCGACAATAAACAAAAATACTGAAGACTTTAATAAAAACGAAAGTTTTAACACCACTTAAAATTAGTTTTTCTATGCTCAAAATACTTACCTTCAGTAATTATACTAAACAGCCCAATTTACCAAGGCCACTTGGTTGAAATTGGTTTTTGTTGCCTAACGAAAATATAGATTACCTGTCTTTCTATCATATCCTATGTTTTGGATGCTCAAACCTTAGCAAAACTTGTTGCTTCCATGCCTAGCTCGTAGCTCTCCTTCTGCGCATGCGCGGGCGCAGGCCTCCTTATAAAAGTGTCCGAGTTGGACCTTGCTTCATCTTTCTTCCTCCAAGTTGGGAAACTGGTTACTTCGAGTGGCGGTTGGGCGGCTAAAAGTAATTTATATTTTCGTTAGGCAGCAAAAACTAATTTCAACCAAGTGGCCTTGGAAAATTGGGCTTTTTGATTGCCGAAGAAAATAAAAATTATCTGTCTTTCTAGCATATAAGCAGACCTCGCCAGTCATGGTGGTGGGACCATGGTAACGGATACCCATGCTACGAGCTGTCTGCCCCAGAATCAACAGACCCTGTGAACCGTAAGCCATCCATTAGTCCAACTTCTTGACGAGGCGCTCCTGAAGACAGTCCGGTCTCGTGGGCCGAAGGTACGAGCATTGTGGGGGCGCGTGAGGGCCGTGTGGCCCATACTAACATCAGTTGGACTGATGTGCCTGGTTGATCAGGGGATAGACGTTACTGATGATCCTAGACGAGCGCCGAAGGTTGTAAGCAACTTAGAGGCGTGGTGTATAGGGCCCATGTTGTCAGTAGCCAGCTGTTGCACCCAAGACAAGACGATGAGCGAGGTAAATTCTGCTCAGACGCTTCGAGGTAGCCGCCGAATGGTCACTGGAATCTCATCTCTTCCCGTTGTCTTCGTTCCTCGTTACATGGTGTAGACTAATGGATGCTATCTATGTTCGGGGATAAGGCTAATGCGGCTATAGTAGCTTCCATTACCATAAGGACGTACGGAAGCGCTGACGTGCGGAAGCGCTGATGTCCATGGCGTTTTGTCTTCTAGAAGATCCGACGAACAAGATCAGGAAGCCGAAGGGCCATCTCTAGAGCCTTTAAGTGGCGCAGGAGCAGGTTAAGAAGCTGGACAGGCAAAATAGAAGAGGTGGTAATAGTAGAAGAGGCAGGCATGGTCGGAGACCGTGAAGTTGCCTGAGGAGACCGTGCGGAGGCAGCGGAAGCAATTGTGAAATCCGTAAGAGGAGGGGTCATCCGAAATAATGATCGGAGGAGACGCAAAGGACCCTGCTTAGGGCAGGAATCACGAGGTGTGCCTTTCGCTTGGGGCATCGATGGGAATACGATGAGAAAATTTCTTTACGCACAAGAACAAATGACTGTGTCAAAGGCTAGAGAAAGATGACAAATGGGCCGTCGTCTGCGTTTATGTACTGGAGGCCGTGCAGGGGCGGGGGGTAGCAGCGTCGAACGATCATAAAGACTAAAATTGCAGGGCCCGAAACTGCTGTTAATTTTTAGTTTTTATTGCCTAACCGAAAATTTACATTACCTGTTTTAATAGCAGTCCCCCCCCCTCCTTTTGAGCTTATTTTCCCCTAGTCTTGAAAGTTGTCTTCCCTGCCAGGCTCGTACGGTACTGCGCATGCGCGGGCTTAGGTCAGCTATATAAGCTCCGGCGCAGCCTTCCGTTGGCATCATTTCTCCACCTTCCAGAACCTAGCTCATGGAGGGAAGGCTTGGGCGGGAGTTAAGGTTTCCCGCAGTACGAGCTGGCATCCCCAGGAAAGGAACTTTCCAGATTAACACACTCCTGGTTTCCCAACCACTTTCACCACAGAGCCAGGTGTGGCAGGCCCGCGTAGGGCCTACAGATTACCTAAGTGAGATTGAGGAGTGCGGTTCGCTCAAACGTGTTAATATTATTACCGCATGCAGTGGTCCGTATCATAAGGGGTACAAGGCAAGGAATCAAGCAAATTGCTGAAAACAGCTTACCTTGTGGGAAGAGCTGAAGGTAGTGAAATGCTGGGTCTTCTCTAAGAGACGGAAGGTCAGGCCGGAGGTAAGACCTTGAAGGTGACGCTTGGTTCATGGCGGAGGTACCTTAGATGAATGGAGAGGCAGACCGGAGGTAAGGTCGAATCTGGATGGCGAACAGAATATGAAGGCAAGATATTCTTCCTTTTACTTCCCTCTCTTCCCCCTTTTTTTTTTTTTGGCGGAGCGGGTGAAAAAAAATGGTTACCTTCTTGCGTAAGCGGAGGAAAACTGAATGTAAAAAAGGGGAAGGTCCCGGTATAGTAGGTTATAGTTGCAGTCCTGCCTCCATCCACGGTGGAAGAGGTGGTAGAATATCTTAGATTCTCTTGAGGAGGTGAGTTTTCTTGTCAAAGCAGAAGGGTGAGAGTGCTTACAGAATCTTCCGAAACCCCAGGGCTATGCCTGTGGTCGTAGTGCGACATGAGGAGCACGGTAGGAAACGGAGGCAGAGGGATCATCCGCTGACAGAGGAGCGTCCGTATAAGGAGGCGGAGGACGCAAATTGATGGTTATCTGTTGGAGAGGAGGTACGGCTGGAGGGCTGTGCAATAGGATGCGCAGATGGAGGTGGTGCGGAGGGATAATTATACCCTTTCCAATGAAACAACAGTATTTAATGCTGGAGGGAGGAACGGTGAAAGCCGATAGTAGGCAGTGAAACGATTCACCTCAAGTAGACTGTGCGGAGGCAGCGTGCAATGGGGACCGAGGACGAGGAATGTCGCTAATCCGAACTGATCCGCCTTCAGCCCAAATGCAAGGAAGACGTGAACTGACTTGGGTATCGCAAAGTTTTGTGTTTCAGTCGTCTTGAAGGTGTCAAGCCTCCTATCTCCATGGCCGTCGGCGGAGGAGCGGAGGGTGGATGACGAGCGGAGGCAAAGAATCCATTGGTGATGCGTAGTATGGGAATGGTAAGTTGAGTCATGTAGATTCATGGCTGTGTCCTAGAGCTACTCCTCAGAGGAAGAGTGTGGAGTTGAAGAGGGTCCGTGTAAACCAATTCATGGCGTGGTAAGCAGCGAAGCAGCTTCTCCGGAACACTTGGTCGATGAGGAGAGCTAGCTGGCGAGTGTCATCCAGAGGAGGGTCGGTATATAACTTTTCACATAGTGTATTGGCTGTAAGGAATTCTGATTAAGGATAGGTGTCAAATTGTGTGGGTTGGCTGTACCATTGCCTATAGGGCGGAAGAAGTAATTCCGACGGCCTGGCAAGGCGGAGGATGACCTTTAACTAAGGATGCGAACCATTTCCGAGGAGGACGCCTCCGTTGCGGAGGAAAGTTGTTGCAAATGTCGGGGTGTTGTTGATTGTCCCAACAGTGGAGGCTGCAAGGGTAGCTGGTCACGAAGGCCAAAACTAAAACCTGTAGCGAGGCCTCCGATTTGGATACTGAGTGGTTAGTGGCGGGATCATCCGTGGATGAGGAGGCCAGCATGGTTGACGAAGCTGATTCGGAGGGTGGAATGATAGACCGTGAAGCGGGAACGCAGGAGCCGGGATGGGACGTATCACGTTGTGTCGATGAGACACATTCCGGAGGAACGGTGGAAGGGGTCGGTGGATCCACGGAGGGTGGAGAAGAGCCATCCTCCACTGTAGGAACGGATGGAGGGCTCATTAGTCCTGAAGCGGCGGAAGTCTTCTGCGGAACAGGAACAGCGTGACGTAAGTCGAGGTACGAGGATTGGTTCCGTTGGGGAGCAGTGTGTAGTATAGCTGCACTGGTTGAAGGTAGAGAAAAGACCAGCGGGCTGCATAGCCGAACGTTGTAATAAAAAAGAAAGAAGGGCTGCGCAGTAGGTTGCGCAGGTGGTGGCGGTGCAGAGGGATATCATGCCATTTTGATTTAAACAACAGCATGCAATGCTGGAGAGAAAGGAAGGCGAAAGCTGACGTGTCAGTGGTCCACTGGTTCATTGGGTAGCGGAACGTTTGGTCACAGAATGTTGAGCGGAACGTGAGAATAGGTCAAGTGGAGGAAATCGAGGACTGTCGGAGGAGGCCAACCTGGCTGCTACTTTCCGCGCCTTGAGTTGAAATTTGAGACAGGCATATCGTTCCTCAATGCGAGAGAGTTTGTCGGAAAGGGAACGCAGGTCCCGTGTCGGAGATGGTTGACCGCAAGGGATGGGAAACGTGTTCGTGGTATTACAAGGAATGGAGAGTGACTCGGAAAGGAAAGGATTCGGAGGCGGAACGGGTGGCTCCAAGGAATCGTATTCTGTTGCAAGTTAGAGAACCTCTACGTCCTCCGCAATAGGCGGAATGTGGCTTGGGGATGGGGAACGGGGGGGGTGCGGGAGGCGTCATCCCGTGGTGTTCCTTTAGCACGAGGCATACGAACGCGGAGGCGGCGTCGGAAGGCAAAAATGCGGAAGGGGGAGGCTGGCGAAGTGAACGGCGTGGTGGCTAGCGAAGAAAGGATCTCTGTACAGGCAAGTAGCAAGAGAGGAGGATGTAGAACTCTATAGGCAATGCGCAAACTGTAACCATGCAAGATGTGGTGGGGCGTGACGGCCGAGGTGCCATACATGAAGGAGGCTGCGCAGGAGGATGCGCAGTGGGTATGGTGTCAGTGTAGGTCGTGACCGGTGGTAAGAGCCCCTCCTCCGTGTTATAGACCAAGGCCTGGTGGGAGGAACACGGGCTGACGTGATGCTGATGATCCTACTTGGGATGCAATCTCCTCCCCCCCCCTCCCGTACTGAGGCCGAGCAGGGGAAGCGAGGGATAACAATTTTCCATGATGACACAAGCCGTCTTGGGCTAGGGACCAAGAGGAACGGTGGGAAGGAAGTGGACAGGAACGAAGGCATCTTCCATCCATGGGACGATGATATACGAAAGGAGACGGACGGAACCCTGGTAAAGAGAGCACTCCAGTATGCGGAGGCTCGGAAGGGAGACTTCGTTGAGTCAGAAGGATGCCGTTGTCTAGTTGATTCTGCGGAACGGAAGGAGGGTAAGAAAGGGTGTCCGTCCGTCATGTGAACGGAAGGTGGAGCTGGAGGCGGAGGAACGGCGAACGGGGAAGCTCAAAGAAAGACCGAGCGTGGCGATCGCCCTAGGAGAAATGATGCTAACGGAAGGCTGCGCCGGAACTTATATAGCTGACCTAAGCCCGTGCATGCGCAGTACCGTACGAGCCTGGCAGGAAAGACAACTTTCAAGACTCTAGGGGAAAATAAGCTCAAAAGGGGGGAACTGCTATTAAAACAGGTAATATATATTTTCGTCGGCTATAAAAACTTCAAATTTTAGAGCGCACAACACAAGGAGAGAGAGAGAATGCCAAATAATAGGTAATTATGTTTTCATGGCATATAGAAACTAAAATCAGCCAGGTCCCGTCCTGGTATTTTAGTCTTTTTATAGCCGACGAAAACAAACATTACCTTTTTTTTTTGGAGATGTTACGTTAGTGTGCTAAGCAACCAGTGCCTGATGAAGACGGAAGACTTAGTTGAAAGACTATAGTGAATCCTGCCGAAAATTCGATACAAATCAAACTACAAGTTGGCGTAAGCGTTATTGTCTCTTCCAAATTTGTTAGTTAGCCAAGTAAAATGAGCCTGTCGGCATTCAGCATACATTACCTGTTTTCTTACTAGCAGACTGCGTCAAAATAAGTGGCGGGCAAAGATTGACGATACCCGTGTTACAAGCTGGCTACCCAAAGGAAACGTGTCCTGGTGACGACAACCATAGTGCCCGAATCCAGTGATCCGAGTCTCAGATAAGAGACGAAAGTAGGAAAGCAGAAGGGCGTAATAAACAAGTGCGTGTAGTGTAGAGCAGAGGCAATAATGGGAGTCATCACCACGAGTCAAGGTAAGAAACACGTACTTAAAAGCGAAAATCCTCTTACCTTGTGTGCGGGAAGCAGAATCGAGGAAATGGCAGCAGCAGGTCCATAGAAAATGAGCAGCGTCAGGATCGAAGACCAGGACATAGTTAGCAAAGCACAAAAGGGAGCATTACCAATAAGGCAGAATACGAACGGGAGGTCTGCTTCATAGCACATTGTAGTAGTACGTAGTGCCGTTGTTGATAGTTTTTTGTTTTTTGTTTTTTTTATAAAAAAAAAAAAAAGAATATGCATAACAATCCGGAACCGTGGCCAACGCAACTTGCGAGGTGCACGACAGAACAATAGAGTTTGATCTAGACAGAATAAATATACAAACGACAATAGTCCAGCGAGGAACCGAGGTCAAAAGTTCAAACAGAACAAGCAGGCACTGCGGTATTAGTGTGACAGATGGTAGAACACAGTCAAAGTTCCTCGTGGCCCGATGGGTTTGTGCGAATTACGAGAAAAATAGTGCTATCTAAGGAAGTAACCGGAACCCTAAAGCTAACCCCCTTTGGCTCTGTGACGGCATGGGGAACAAGGCAAGTCACAGGTGGAGGCAACAGAATGCTGATAAATCCCAGCGAAAACAGGGATGAACAAGTCCGCGTCGTCATATTGCCAAACACTGTAACTGGATAAATGTTGGCAATCTTGTGATGTAGCGGCTTTATACCAAGCCGAAAGCAAGGGCGAGTAATCATTCGGGACAGACGGTATAGAAGGAACTGCAGAATTGAGCCGTGCAGGAGTGTATGTCGGAGAAGCACTTGGTAAAGGGTTCCGGAATGGAGATGGTAGTGGTAATGACACAGACCTTGAAGGGTGTACGCTAGACGGACCGGCCTTAGCCATTGGAGAAAAGGCAGGAGTATGACGAAGGGAACGCACACGAAGTGTCGTTGAGCAGCAAGGCAACCTCCGAGTCCGCGAACGTATGCAATAGAATGCACGCTAAGGGGGTGACGATGGAATTGGAGATACTCTTGAGCAAAGCATAATTAATGCAGAGTGAGCGGTGTTTTGATTGTAATTTTCCCAGTTTGTCACAGAAAGTAATGTTCAATGCCAGCAAGAAGAGATTTTCGTCTTGTAACGCTGCGGCAGAAGCGGCGGTAGCTTGAAGCTTCGGTAGTTCACTGGCCGTAGTACGAAGGGCAGAAAGCTCGGACGAGAATGCTTCAGCCATTTGCAAAACAAAATATATGTTAGTATCAAGGTTCTCCATATCAGGCATTGATAACTGCAGTCCACGAGTAAGTGCGGCTCGTAGAACCGAGGCCGATGGGAAAGGTGCCGGAACCAAAGACGAGGGTGTAGATGTCGGCGAGGCTACCCCAGCCGAAGTACGCGGCAGCAGAGAAACATCTTGAAGAGGACGACGAAGCCACACAAGTTGCCATATAAGCCGGTTGTCATATGTGCTAGAGCCAAAGAAGTTCGAACAGTCTTGATGTGAATGGCGGCATTCTTGACCGATTGTGGACACGTAGTTGGTGGCATGGAGGTAGTCCGGACGGTCCGGCCACAGCAGGATCGATATTTGACGGGAAAGAACTGGATGAAGTGACAGGCAGCTGAAGGATCTTGGTCTTAGAGAGGGATGGTCGTATAGCAGGTGAACCAGCTAATTTGGCGGCTTTTTGGCGAGCTTTTCGTGCTGCCCGTTGGCGGGATGCTTTTTGACGGTGCTGTATAATCTTCCATTTTTGGAGAAAAATTGTAAGACATATACTACATTTGACGTTTACACAATCGCAAAAACTCTAAAATACCAGTGTTACCGGGTTGATTTTGGTTTCTATTGCCTGTTAAAAATATACATTACCTTATTTATTAGCATTCTCCTTCTCAATGCTGTTCAATTTAGAAAAAAAACAAAGAGTCCTTCCGGTTCGCTACCTAATGCGCATGTCTACTGCGCAGCCTCCATCGTATATAGTCGAAGCGGAGTGGTATAGCTCACCTTTTCGACACCTCTATCGTACCCAAATGGCGACTAGAGGGGGAGGAGGGCGGGAAGCAAGGTAATGTATATTTTCAACAGGCAATAGAAACCAAAATCAACCAGGTAACACTGGTATTTTGGAGTTTCTAGTTGCCTTGAAAATATCCATTACCTTATTTAATAGCATTCCCATAGACTTTGTCACGGCGGCGGGCGCCATTTGACAGGAGTCCCCTCAGGTAGCGACCGGTTTCCTTCACAGAATGGGTTAAGGGGTTAGAGCATACGACGGGCAGCAATGAATGGCCCGATATGAATGGTATAGACCCTCCGCTTGATGAGACATGTCTCGGAGGTAATGTGATGTGAAGATGTGTGGGATGTGACGGTGGGGTGTCTCCAGGAGGCAGCTTCCATAATTTCGGAGATAGGAATGTTGCTGTAGTGGGTCCAGGAAGTGGATACTGCTCGTAGTTCGTGGGCCGTGACCCGGATGCCTTCCGTAGCGCAGTTGATGTCGAGTGCTTCGTATGCTTGACGATGACGCTCTTGAGCCAGGTTGCGATCATCCTGGTGGATGTAATTCCCACTCTGCTGTTGAACGAAAGTAAAGAGTTGGGAACGCCCCCGGCGGATGGGCTTGGATGCCTTTAGGTAGAAACGGATGGCTCGTACTGGGCATAAGGCACGTTCTTCATCATCACCAAGGATATTGGAGAGCGAGGGTATGATAAAGGGATGAGTGCGCTCAGTGGGTTCCTGAGTTTTCGCACGGAATGATGATCGTGGTGTGAGCGTAACATCTGTGTAGTCCGGGAGGAAAAAACAGTCTTTTTCGGTTGCTGACAATGCCTGTAGTTCACTGCAACGGAGGCAGGCAGCCAAAGCTACCAGAAAGACGGTCTTCCGTGTAAGATGGTTGAGACGTGAGGAAGTCATAGGTTCATATGGTGGGGCCAGGAGGGTCGTGAGGACGATTGAGAAGTCCCAGTCTGGAAACTGCTTGCTAATGTGTGGATGATCCAGGTGGAAGGAGTGGATTAGAGATGAAATCCTATAGTCGGTGAGGAGGTGAGTCAATGAGGAGGCTGAGAAGCAGCGGAAACCATGCCGTGGCAGGCCAATTCGGAGCGATTAGGAGAAAAACGACCGCAGCAATTGGCGATCTTGCGGAGGAAAAGCGCAAGGAGGCACGGGCATTGCCAGAGGCGGAAGAGAGTGTGGCAGATTGTCAGTGCAAAGTTCATTCGCCGGTGGGCGGTTTGTGGTGAGACAGGGAATCTGCTACTACATTCAATGATCCTGGGAAGTGGAGAGGTAGGAGGCAAACGTGATGGAGGGTGCAGAATTGGAAGATCTGAGAAGTGATCTGATGCAAGGTGAGGGAGCGAGTCACACCTCTCTTGCGGAGGTAGGCTACAGCTGTGGTATTGTCTATGTAAACCTGTATTACTTGTCCCGTTACGTAATGGCGGAAGTGTTGAAGGCCGAGAAGGACTGCTTGCAATTCTAAGTGGTTGATGTGGTCCGTTGAGGTTGTCTACCAATAACCGGAAATTGTGAGGTTGTCGATGTGTGCTCCCCAGCCTGTCAGGGAAGCATCTGTGAAAAGGTGGAGGTTCGTGGAGAGGAACCGTAGCAGTGAGATTCAAAACATCCATTCACCATAGAAGGGTGTCGGAAGGAAAGGACGGACCCCGTTGTTGAGGCAGATGGTTGAGCGCAGAGCGAGGGTCGCCCCAGAGGGAAGAGCGGTAATGGCGTAGCGGACGTGCCATCCATCTTCCGTAGGGAACGAGGTCTGCGAATGAATCGATAGTTCCGATAACGGAAGCAAGGTCTTTGAACGTGTGGAGAGGCTGATGCAAGAATTCTCAAGCGGCGTGGAGATGG
Source organism: Lithobius niger (assembly GCA_023313725.1). Lineage (NCBI taxonomy): Eukaryota > Metazoa > Arthropoda > Chilopoda > Lithobiomorpha > Lithobiidae > Lithobius > Lithobius niger. Next base: position 19,878 of record JAHWFP010091439.1, on the reverse strand, counting down.
GACGTAATGCGGTCTGGAGATGGCATAACAGAAGCAGCACGGAGGTTGAAAAACACTCCCAGAAAGACGAAGGTTTGAGCTGGGCGGAGGCATGATTTTGGGAGATTCAGGCCGAGTCCCAGGTGATGAAAAAGAGACATGGCGGTGGTTAAGTTGTCGGCCAGGGTTTCTGGGTGAGGATGCGGAAGGAGGCAATCGTCAAGGAAAGCGTGAATGCGAATACCTTGTTGGTGGAGGCATGCTACGACAGGTCGGAGGACCATGGTAAAAATTCGTGGAGCTGCATTTAGGCCAAACGGAAGGCTAGAGGTATTCGAAAACTGTGCCGTCTAGTAAGAAACGGAAAAGGTGGCGGACAGAGGCATGAAGCGGAATGTGAAGGTAGGCATCGGCTAGGTCGAGAGAAACTGTCCAATCGTTGAGTTGAAGGGAATCGCGGATGGAGGATACTGTTTTCATCTGAAAATGTGGGTTGCGGATAAAACGATTGAGGGGCATGACGTTGAAGATCAGGAGAGTTCCTCCTTACTTCTTTTTGCAAAGAAAATGTTGCTGTAGAATCCTTGGGTAAAGGGAGGTGGCACAATGTGGATGGCTTCCTTTTGAAGGAGGGTCTTTATTTTCATCAAGAGTGGAGCAGAGGATCGAGGTTCTAAGTCCCATGGTGGATCTTGCACCGGAGGGCTCGGAAGAAACTTCGGTTTGAAGCCTTCCGAAATGACAGAAAGGATCACTGGGTCGGAGGTTATTGCTTGCCAACTTTGCGCATAGTAACGAAGACGCCCCCTACAGCTTGTGGGGTAGGCGGAATGTCAATAATTGGCACGTCCTTTGTATCGGGGCTGGGAACTGGATCGGCGCTTCCGATCGGGGTTGGAGGAGCGTCCCGGGGGGCGACCACGTTTGCGTCCCTAGGATCGGGATGGAAAGGGCGAGGAAGGCCGCGAAGCCGGAGCTGGAAGGTGTTCGGAAGGTCTGACGTTCTTCCGGTCGACGGACGGAGGATCAGATCTTGATGGAACGGAGCGGGAGATGTCACAGTGGGGGGGGGGGGGGCACTTTTGGTATCAAACCCCGGAATAATGACTCAGATTCATGTAAAGGTTGATTATGAAGGAGGCGTGGAGGTTTGTAGCTGAAGTTGAGTGCAACTTCCCGTATTAGCAGAGTAGAGTTGAACCAGTTCATAGCACGATACGTAGCAAAACTCTTGCGGAAGACTTGGTTGATGAGGAAGGCTAGTTGACGGGTAGGTAAGCGAAGAGCGGAATGGTGGCCGCAAGGATCGTGGTCCCAACGACAAGAAAAGGAGCAAGGCAGCGTGTTCGCGCCAAAACTGGATGTTGCCAATACAACCGCTGGCGGCGCTAGGAAGTGATGGAGAAAAGTGACCGGCAGAGCTATCTGGTGGCGGTAGAAGGAAACACGTCCCGAAACAGGACCGGAGGACTTGACAGGAATGCGGGACGTAGAGAATAAAAAGGTTGGGCTGGGCACGGCTGGAATGGACTGTCTTCAAAGATGCAAACGCTTATACCCGGAACGTGCTGTTAACCTCCTTGCGTTCCCTATATCGCACCTGGTATCTAGGTGCAAGATCCATGGAGGGAATATCAGAACTGCGGAACTGAGGAGCACTGGTGAACAGAAAGCGCCACCAGATAGGTAGACCCCGGTAAAGCTGGTTCGGCGCGTGGCCTGGACAGGCGAGGTGTTTCTGCGAACCTAAGGATTGATTGAGAACCGGTATTGATTGCTAGGACCCGGCTGTAGGTTGAGGCCCGGTGTGAAACCTGATTAAAAGCCCCCTGTTCCGGGCAGTGTGGACGAAGGAAACGGACCGGAGGATTTGGCCAGAGGCCAGAGTGCTACGCATACACCACGGAACCGAAAACGGTAGGCAATAAGAAAGACGAAGAAGGACGTGACAACCCAACGCTAATCCCATGGGATGGGTAGGCAAATCGTAGTGGCACGGAAACCGAGGCCCTAAGAAGGATGCAACAATGGTAACGGAGGGGGGGGGGGGGGACCGGCATAGGCCGTCTACTCCTCTCCCCTTTTTTCTTGATAGCACAGCATGTGACGTATAGATAGTTCCTACGGGTTATGCCGGCTTAGCCTTGTTTGGGTTCCGTACGTTTCTTTTTCTTCACTCCTTTTTTGTTAGCCTGTTTTCTTTATTGTTGTTGTTTGTGTTTATTTATTTATTTTAATTTTTTTTGCGCATTCTCGCAAGAAAAAAGGCTGATCCATCTGAGAAACCAAAGTGCGTACACAAAGAACAAGTTGAGCTGAGACGACACCCCTTAGCCCGACCCGGACAAGGCGAGGACAGCCGGAATCACGGTTCCGAAATGGTAGGTGAAAGGTCCGCGGTACAGGAAAGTAGGTCGAGTAGTGAAGAAGGTCCAGGAGAAAAAAAGAGCATCCATCGAACCGTTGTTTAATGAAAGTCGTGTGATGCCTGGTATCGAGAAACGGGTTCTGGACAGAAGCATGGGAGTTCGAGGTGTTAATGACAAAAAGTCTGTGGAGAGCGGATATCACAAACCGGGGAAACCGGTTCCGGAACGGAAGTGGCCGCAGTAACCAAAGCTAGCTCGAGGCACAATAGGCACGGAGATGTGTCGGCTGGCGACGTAGGGGCATACCGGAAGAGAACCGGCTTGGGAACGCAAGAAGGTTCCGGAAAGCAGCTGTCTGCCGGACTGACAGAGGGGTCGCAAGCCGAACCGGTCCCCAAGGTAGTATTGTGACGAGGAAAGGTAGGGAACGGTACCGGTAGTCGAATTGCCGAAGGGTCTGGAAGCATAGTCGTGGTGGATACAAAGTCTGTCCGAGACAGGGATGGAGAGATAGTTGAAGATCCGCGAAGAAAAGCTGTCGTGGTCTGGTTCTGCAAAGGAACGGCGAGGCTCGGCCGGACGAGAAGCTAGAGGCCCGACCAAATGGCACTCGGAACTGTAGGTCAAGTAAGTGGTGGAGCGGGCCAGGAAGCAATGCTTAGGGTAGAAGTGCAGTCCCGGACGGTTTGGCAGAGACAGGCCGGACCAGACCGCCGGGCCGGATCGGCCTGGGATAAACGCACTCGACGTGGCGAAAGCGGCATTGCAAAAAGTTCTGGGCAACAAGACGGGACCAAAGTTGAGTAACAAGGTTAATCCGTAGAAAGGGGCGGAACCGGGTCGGTTCCATCGGAGGAATCTGCCGACGCCAGAAGCACAGGAGAGTCCATAAGAAGCAGGACACGAGGCGGAACGCTAAGCGCTAGGAAGAAAGATGAAGTACGAACCGCTGCGCCAGCTTTATATATATGGAGGCTTGCGTCTGCACATGCGCAGTGAAGGGAGGTTATGAGCACGGCAGGGAAGACAACTTTCAAGCTAAGGATAAGAGCTCCAAGAAAGGGGGAAACTGCTAGAAAGAAAACAGGTAATCAATATTTTCGTCGGCTATAAAACTTTTTAATTCGCACATCCCTAGTTTGTACCTAGTTGTTCAGTTTACCAAAAAAATAAGACCAAACATCCTTAGCTCGATACAACTCTGATCACTATGCAGTGAAATTTATCAGAACTTAATGTACAACTAAGCACAACACATAAGATGACAGCTAAAAGCATGTGCGCGGAGCTTAAATTAATGGCTAAAGACCATTCACTGACAAATTTAACGCAGGCCAATCTTCATTTTTTCCTCCTTTTGCTCATTTGCACCACAATCAGTTAAACCACGCGCCTCGGCTGTTTGCTGTGATGCGCGTATCACGTGACAGGGCTACTCCAGTACGACGAGTACAGATCCGCTATTCTCGTACATCAGTGGCCAACTCATGATGACATCACAGCAAATAGCCGTGGCGCGTGGTATAGGTGTCTTCACTAATATCATTGAACCACAACCGTTTAAAAAAAATGAAATATCCACGTCAAATTCAGAACAGCTGCACATCCTAGTACGTGTGGCAAGGTTGTGGAAGTGCTTATATCAGCATATTTATTTATTTACCTCACTTTCTATGAAAAATTGCACCAGATCACGAATGAGTGGCGTATTAGGACTCCTTTTTTTCCCTCGTTTTGTCCTGAGGCCTTTCACCGCTTCTTCATCAGGTGTAAATAGGCGCTCATTCAGAAATTCACCAGCTGCCTGCGCCACAGCACGATGTGATGAATAAACCAATTCATAAACATGCTCACAATCTTTATCAGTTAATATTTCTCGCTGGTACCTGCAAAAAATTTAAGTAAAATTGAGTGACTTTGAGCTTAAAACGGAGTTAGACATTTTAACACAACCGTAAGAAAATGTATTTTAATAAGTTCATAATTCATACTCGCAGAAAAACGTACAACCAAAACGGACAAGTTTTAAATTCAGAAAAACTTGCAAGTTTTCAGTGGAGCTTAGCTGCCACCTTCATCAGGCTGAAGACACCAAGTCCTACTTCGTCACATATTTACAGATCTACAAACGATAACGGCCATTTTTCAAATTTTTCTATGATTCACAATGGGCCTTTGCTCCGGATTTTGGGTGGCAGACACTTGTTGTTGTTGAACTCGTGCAGTGCAGCACACCTCCGAGCGCTAGCCCCCCTTTCAATTATAGTCCCCCTTATTATTAGTCCCGCTTATTATAGTCCCCCTTATTTCGGTGGTCAATAACAAAACACTATTCCATAATAAATGGAAGTGTTTTGTTATTGACCACCGAAATAAAATAATACAACAATTGGAACTTGATAACATCCCTCTGATGAATGTGTAAGCTCCCCTCATACCGCCCAACAGGTATCATTATAAAAAGGTTATACTGTAATAAGACACAATTGGATCCCATTTGGTTTTGCGTATTAGAAGCGAGAAAGGCTTCAGTTCGCAACGAAGCAATCTTAACATAATTTAATTGTAATGAAAATATTTTGTTAAACTTGTTAGGTCCTCGAAATGTAATTTTTTGTGTGTGCGTGCTGTAAAGAACAAGAAAAGTAGGGATCGACCGGATATCATTTTACCGGATCGGTTCCGGATAATTTGATACTAGAGCCAGATTGGTTCCGGATCCGTGCCAGTACCGAGTAATTCACTAGTGCTGTGTCGGTTTCATTTTTTACGAATCGGTTCGGTTTCGGTTTTTCTTACAACTTCCTTGGTATCGGTTTCGATTTTGGTTTTGTTGTTTAAATGATAAAAGACACTTTTAAGTCACAAAATGTCCCCACATCCACGAGCGACGCTATGTTGACGTTTACGGACGAGCGTCAGTTTTGCTCGATTGTTTTGTCTAGGAATGCTAACTTCCAACACACTCTTGCATAAAATGTTGGAGGTACTGTTTTTTGAATAAGTTTTATTTTTTAAATTGTAATCGGAAAAACGTACTTAATTGGCATTTGTTTAATAATCTAATTGAAAACAAAACTTCAACATAGTGATCAATGCACCATTCCTGGTGAATTATTCGCGAGTAGCAATCTGTAATCCGTTTCGCTGACCAAGGTGCCTAGCGATCGCCAAAGATGTAAACAACCACGTTACATTTGGGGAAATATTTAACAATCCCACTTACCTTAAATACCTTTAGCGATTATATTTAGTTTACGTTTTTTTCTTAAAGATATAAACGTTGGAACAGTGTTGTTCAATTGGGCATTCATGAATGAGACGAAAATCCTTCCGTTCGCCGTTATGGCAGTCAATATTATTGTCTGCTACTACCATTTCGACAAAGCCGTCGATTAGTTTGTTTATGATATGATTTTATTGATAAAAGACAACGATTAGTTTTTCATAGTTAACTCATAACCGCCTGAAAGAACTTTCAGGCCCTTTTTTTTTAGAGTCCGTATGGTACTTGGGTCGGTTCTCGGATTCGAACCGGCATTCTCTTGGTTTGGAGCCGACGACGCTGACCACTGGGCTGTGACTGCCGGCTTTGCTCGGGGTCCACGGGGACCCCTCACAAAGCTTGCGCTGGGACTTAGTTTTTCGCTGTTATACGTTGAAGGCGTACGTTCGTATCTAGGCGGTTATGGGTTAGGTGAGGGTTGAGAAAATATTTGATTGCAACCAATAACCCATAACTGCCTGAAAGAACTTTCAGGCCCTTTTTTTTTTGGTACTTGGGTCGGTTCTCGGATCCGAACCGGCATTCTCTTGGTTTGGAGCCGACGACGCTGACCACTGGGCTGTGACTGCCCGCTTTGCTCGGATCCCTCACAAAGCTCGCGCTGGGACTTAGTTTTTCGCTGTTATACGTTGAAGGCGTACGTTCGTATCTAGGCGGTTATGGGTTAAACATCCCTGCAAAGACACACACACTTATGTATGCGAAGTTGCCTTTTTAACTTATTCAAACCTGCTTTAAAAAAAAAGAAGAAACAAACCGGTTTTTAAAAAAACGTCCAATTCAGTTTCGGTTTATACGTAAACACTGAAACCGCGGTTCAGTTTCGGTTACTGACATAGCACCATAATTCACACACACACAAAAAATGAAATAAAGCTGTTTATTTTGTTTTACATTACTTTCTTACATTAAACACTTGGAAGTCTTACACTATTAAGAGTACCAGTACAGTACAAGTGCATACAGGCTACAGCACTCTGCAGGTTTTGCAGTTGTTGCTAAATTCTGGAATTTTTTTTTTAACAACCAAACAAAGCACTCATTACGTTAATCAATCAGAAAACATTTTTCCAGTTTAACGATTTTCTCATTGATTAGCCTACTGCTTCATTTCAAAAAATAATTTACAGAATTTTGCAACATTCGTATGTAGGCTATGCATTTATTTCACATTAAAGTGATTGAACTTTGGTCGCATAAAAAACCGTTATCTTACCAGGAACTGGTTGAAGATAGTTTTTATTGCCGAACCGAAAATATACATTACCTGTTTTTTATGCACTCTCCCAGGTTCTCATTGCTTCTTCCAGAGAAAGAAAGTTGGCTTCCCTGCAAGTCCTGTAGAGATTCCTCTGCGCATGTGCGGATCAGTCCTCCTATACAAGCGCTGGGGTAGCCCCATTCTTCATCCTTTTTCGACCCTCTCAACTGTCACCAAGGTAACTCGAGAGGGGAGGAAGGGTGGGCTGGAGCCTAAAACAGGTAATGTATATTTTCTGTTTGGCAATAAAAACGATCTTCAACCAGTTCCTGGTAAGATAACATTTTTAGTTGCCACGAAAACATCCATTACCTGTTTTTTATGCACTCAACAGACTTTGTCACCGGAGGTGGGCCTTGGTTACGGACTGGCTACCCTGAAGCAAACTGGCTCAGCGAACCTGAAAGCAACCGAAGAAGAAGTGAGTGAAGATGCATCAGCGCATGTCGGGAGGAAGATCTTCATGGAGCTAGATGACGCTCCGGAATATTGTTGGCGAGTTGTTGAAAAGGAGTCGGACCAGAAGCGACTTGTAGGACAGGGCGGTTGCAAACAGGTTCCAGGGTAAAGGAGAAACAGCCGCCAAAGGTGACTGAAATCCTTAGGGAAATGTTGAAGTAACGAAGTTACAGCAACACAAGGTTTTAAACTGAAGACGGCAATAAAAACGATCTTAACCATTGCTCCAATGGGGAGAGACGGCGGACTTGGACCGAGGCAGAGCAGGAACGGGGTGAGCCCTGAGGTTTTCATAAACCCAGGTGGCAGCATGAGGATACTGAGCACATCGTCACCGGATTGATGCCGCAACGCATTAAGTGGAGAGGGTGGCCTCGGTAACCGAGAGCGGAAGAAAAGATGCCGTTGGTGATGAGGTAGGGGAGTGCGAGCTCAATCATTTGACTTCATTACGGAAGGTACGGAAAATCGGTCAAAGTGTCGGGGCTCAAAAACTGGCCGTCGAGTCGATTCGAGTTAAGTACCTGGCCAATGATTCGAGTCTCGAGTCGAGCTCGAGTTTTCCCAAAACTTAATTCAATTTCAAATTCATTGCCAAGTTACGCCTAAAAAAAAAAGTCTTGGTTCCAGTAACATTGTGAAAAAAATAGGGTCGGTAGGTCGGAATATTTTTTGTTATAATATTGAATTTGTGCATAAACCGAGAGTAGTTTACATAAACTTAAGAGTAGTCCAAAAAAATATAAATTGTTAAGTTTTTTTTTTTTAGGGTCCCTAAAATGTGAAAAAAAAAAATTGGGCACGGTCAGGTTACAGGAACGAAAGATTTTTTTTTTTTAGGCCTTACAATACAAAATTGTGGGCTACTCTTTACAATCATTAGTAAAACTTTTAATGACTTTTAATTAACTGTGAAGTTACAATATAAAATTGCAGGCTAGCCTACCACATTTATTAGGCTACCTTTTAAGTTTTCAGGCAGAACAGTTTTCAAAACTTTTAATTTAAGATCAATGTTAGCTGTTACAATCGTTAAGCTTTAGGGTAGGTTTTCATGCAGGAAAGTCAGTTCACTAGCATGCTCTGTCAAAAGTCTGGCCCGTCTTTTTGTAATCACATTCCCGATGGTCGAATTTAATCGTTCGCTCTGGACTTAAGTGGCTGAAACAGTCAGAAACACACGCGCAATAATGACAATAATGGGAAGGCATGTGATTTAATCTTCCACCACTGCAAGGGACATTTGTTTCGATCAAGACGAGTTTCTTTTTTGTAAGTAGCAATTTCATCTGTCAATATTGTTAGCACTGTGATTTCAGTAGTCAGCTCTTCACTGTCTTTCTTTTTCCTTAGCCTTTTCATCAAACCCAGCCCTCAAAGAGGGTATATTTTTTAATTTATTCTGTGCAGTAGTCGGCCTAGTAACTGTTGTTGTAGATGCAGTGGATGATGCTGAAGCACATGGAGGTACTGGAGAAGGAATTCGAGAGTTAAGGTAGGAGCCTGTTATTTTTAACTCTTCAACAAGTTGCTCCCCCTCATCTTCTGTAAATAGAATTTCTTTGAACCGAGGATCTAGAAATGTACAAACCGAGTCTGGGAGTTCACTTTTGTACTGAGGAAAACGTTTCATTACTGCATCATGCAATTTCTTTGCAAACACTACACCATGACCTTTATTCACAGGGTCACTTATGAATTTATCTGGTGCAGACAAAATGTTGTACAGCAAGGGGATGGCTTCTTTTGGTCAACAAACCGCTGTGTCATGTGCCTATCCGAATTCCACCTAGTTGGGCAACTCATAAGTTCTTGATCTGCTTTGCCTAAAAGACGTTGCTGTTCATGTAAATGTTCCATGGCAACAGAACTTTGGTGGTAATGTGTGACAATTTTCTTAGTTTTTACTAGCATTCTTGCCATACCTTTTGTTTGATCAGTAGCATCATGAATTGCCAATTGCAGTGTATGCGCAAAGCATCCTAAATCAAAATATTTAGATTCACGTAGGGCTTTCACTAAATTTCTTCTACCATCTCTTACACAAAAAATCATCACATCAAACGCACTAAGCCCCCAGTTTTCAATACTTTCCTCAATCGAACTACGAATTGCTTCAGCTGTGTGTCTACTGGGAAAGTGCTTGTTGTCGAGTGCAAAACTCGTAAGTTCAAAACTATTTGGTATATACGACACACAAAACGAAATATATGAATCCATCGCACAGCTAGTCCACATGTCCGTCGTGAAGCACAAACTCCATACACCATTGCTTTGGAAATCATCCGAAATTTCTTGGATAACTTTCTTTTTAGTCTCCAGATACATTTCAGGAATGACGGAGCGAGAAAATGTTGTACGAACAGGGATTTCGTATTTTGGTTCCAAAAAAATTGACTAGCTTTTTAAAACTTCTTTCTTTAACGAGTGAATATGCATGAAACCCCAATGCAAGGTGTTCTCCAATTAATTTAGTAATTTGTTTTGCCCGTTTATCAGTTGGCTTCATCACCATTCCTTTCGATAATACATCGTCAATCTTAAGTTGCTTATTTTTCGGCGGGAGAGCTCCATCGCCGTTTCTAGCTGCAGCACGTTTGCGTTTGTTTTCTGCACTGGATTCGTTCATTTTCTTGTATTGAACTGGGTGGAAAGCATTTAAATGTCTTGTAAGACTTGACGTTGATCCAGTTGGGCATTTGAGTTTGCTTCAGCAGTTCGTTACTGAACACTCACCAAAAATGTCCTGTCCGACCTTTACACGTTTGAAATACAACCACACCATACTACTTTGACGATTGGTTTCTTCTTTTCCGTCGTTAAAAGTATTAGACGAAACATTCGCGTTAGCCATGGCGTTAACGGCGTCGTCTATCTTGGCTTTTAGCCTCAACCCGGACGCGGGGCGTGACGTCACTAGTCGCGAGAACGAATCTGCTCAAGTAATCTCGAGCCCAGTGCTTGCCCCTGAAAACGCTTTGAAATACTACCACGTTTAAACGTGTAACGACAACTCTTCGGTAGGCCTACGTTTTGATCGGACGCTAAAAATACAAATTCAAAACTAATAAACTTTTTCAACACAGGATTTTTTTTTTAATTTTAGTTTTATTGAATTCTGCAACGCTTCATGACAAACTCGAAGCTCTCGCGTTCGCGGCGTTATCTTGTTTTTCCTTAACCTGCAAACTGTGCATGACGTCACTAGAACGAGTCTGCACAAGTAATCTCAACCCCAGTGATTGTCCATGGTAACGTGCTTGTCAGAACACGCGGTGAGATATCCGGTCAACCTTCTCTACGTTTCGATTGGAGGCCGAAAATAAAAATTCAAAACTATCGCTTTAACACACAAGAATGTACGAAGATTTTTTTTAAAAATTAGTTTGTTACGATATCTGCAACGCTTCATATGACAAACTCGAAATACTCGAAACATTCGAGCTTTTGTAAGAAGGGTCGAGTCGAGCTTGAGCTCAAGTCGGAGCTCGACTCGACTCGAAATTTTCGAGTTTCGCACATCCCTAGCGATGACCCAACTAGCAAGGCTCCGGAGTAGCGGGGCGATCCGAGCAGACACTGCTGGACCACAAGGAGCACTCTTGTGTGGCGTGGCAGGGTCGGAAGACTGGAAGTGCATTATAGCTGGAAACCTTGTGGCAGGGACTGCTGTCTTGGCGACGATCCGCTGGAGGAAAGCAAGGAGGGGCTGTTGCAAGTAAGGTGGAGGATCGTGATGGGAGACGGGTACATGTTATTGCCCAAAAAAACGACAACACAGCTCAATAAGAACAAGACGGCATAGGAGCCGAATGAAAGCTGTAGGAGGAGGCGAGGAATCGAAAGGCAGGCAGGAGCTTGTAACTGCGTCCAGTGTCAGTCGAGGGAACATCGCACGAAAAGGGTAGGGAAACGCGGGTGGTGGAAAAAGCTGCCGGACTGGGCGGCATGTCAAAGAGCGTCGGTATCTGGGCCCGATTTGTACAGGGAACAATCAGGGGTGATGACCTCTAACGTCTTTTAGCAGGTCCAGAAGAGGAATCTCTGAAGGACTGAAGTCATCGTGGAATGGAAGTCATCGTGGCCGAAGAAGAGTGGATCCTAAGGAAAAGACAGACTTCGTCCTCTCCCTTAAAGAGAGAGTGTCGGTCCGTAGGTTCTAGAATCGGTGAGTATAGTGGAGCTGCTGGCGGAGCAGGATCAGGATGCTGGGAAGGACCAGGATCGTTCGTGTTGGTGCGTTGATTCTTAGGCATAAAGGCCAACCAGATGGTCATGTAAAGAACAGAGTCAGGTAGTTGCATCCTCTTGAAGGTGTGGAGAGAGGAATCCATGAGTGCATGCGTTCGAGGTTTGGAGAGGGGTTTCTTACTCTGATAGGTGGCGGAGTGTGCGGTGACGGAAGGCTGTGATGAGCAGGAGGATGGGACCAAAGGACTGAGGAGCGAGGAAGAGGCCGCCTTCTTGGCTGCTGCCGTCCAAGTCGTCACCTGGAGCTTGAGGTACGTGCAGCGATCCTCGGTATGGAAATGTTCTTTACTAGGGGAATGAACCAGCGGATCATTTGATGTCCCCCTAACCCGCGGCAGCGCAGAGCAGAGCGCAAGCTGGGCTTGAAACAGAGCGAAACGAGGAGCGAGCAAACTACCGTTCAGAGCGGCGGCTAGAGAAAAAAAGATCGTTGTTTACGACCGACCCGGGAATAGCGGATACAAAGGTTGGTGAAGCTTCTTTGTCGGGAACCGTGAAGATCGCAGCTGACAGTAACATGGGTATTGTGTTGGGGGACAGGAAGTAGTAAGCAAAACCGATGAGAGGATCAGCCAGAGTGGAGATGTTGGGATGCGGAGCGGAGTCGCAGGGCCCAAGAATACTTGAGCCAAAATAAGTACAAGAACTACACTCTTAGATCGGGAGGTTCTAGCAGAGCAGGAGATAATAGTTGATAAAGGCTGCGCAATAGGACGTGCGGAGGGTGGCGGCTTCAAACGAGTACATTATGGAAAGGCAGTGATGCGGCTCAAAACCAGGGAGGCTGCTCAGAATGAATGCGCAGCGGGTAGCAATGCTGGTTCGGCTATAGATGTTATCAGCATTAAAGGAGGTCTTATGTGTCTGGTAACCATCCTCTGGTTACCGAGATGTACTCCCCCCCCCACACCCTTCGGAGCAGGCCAGGGAGTAGACGAGGGATCGATGAACATGAATGTATCCTGGACTGTGGGCCAGTCGTAAAACGGAACGTCCTGGCGAGATGAGGCCCAAGCCAAGCAGCTGCAGAGGATAGACGTGGGGATGGCAGGAACGCTTTGAAAGCATACAAACCTTTAGGAGCGGGAAACAGTCGGAGGGACTGAGGAGCAGCTGAGAAGCAGCTAAGGAGCAGATTGGTCCGAGCAGACAGACAGAGAAGGCAGTCCGGGCAGGCAGACCGGAACATAGTTGGAACATAGCTGAAAGAAACCGAGGGGGAGGATCGTTGTCAAGCGGATCGTCGCAAAGCGAATCGTTGCCAAGTGAAACTGATCTGTGTCTAGTCCAACCGGAATGCTGTAAGAGCTGCTCCGGAGGGAGAGGATTGTCGCCAACAGATGGTTGCCAAGCGGATCGTTGCCAGGTGGAGTATTCATGGCCAGGTGGAGTGCTGAAGTATTCATGGCCATGATCCGTGTCTACTGTCTAGTCCTGATGGAATTATGCACGAGCCGCCCCGGATAGGAACCAAGAGTGCACCCCAAACACCGGAGGATGTGAAGGGGTCCAAAGAACGGGGCGTGGAATGGCTTGATAACTTGGCAAACCACAGAGCAGACAGTAGCCGGAATTGTGGCACGCCCAGCCCCCCCCCCTCCCTCTCTTTCTGTCTCTGTGCACCGCAATGTAGTAAGGAGGGGGGGAAGGGTGAGGGCGGATCATAAATTCGCCTCGGACGGTGAGCTGGTCGGACGACTGGAATCGTAGAGGAAGCAAGACGCTTCATGGACCACCAAGCGCCGGTCCCCCTTGTAAGGGCGGACTGAGTGGCATCTGTCTTGCAAGGCTGTGGGATCGGCGGAGCGGGCAGATCGTGAGGATAGGAGAGACTGGGGCGGATCGCCGATGAGGATCACACCAACGTATCGTTCTAGTCCCCAAAACAAGTAGCGATGGAGGGGCCAACCCAACCAAAGCTACCTAAGCACTCCTGCAACATCAATAGATGGTGAGCAGCACAGGAATCAAGACCGGATCGATGTCCAAATTCTTGAGGAGCGTTGATCTGGAAGAGCATCCATGCTACGTGGCACAGAAAAAGAGGTGAAGAATGGCGCTGCCCCAGCACTTATATAGGAGGACGGCGTCCGCGCAGATGAATCACTACAGAACTGGCAAGGAAGCCAACTTTCTTTCTCTGGAAGAAGCAATGAGAACCCGGGGGAGTGCATAAAAAACAGGTAATGATATTTTCGTGGCAGCTAAAAAAAAAATTAATTCAATATCACAACAGGTTTATTATTTAATTCAATATCACAACAGGTCTATTATTTTTTTTTTTTTCCATTTAAATGAACAAAACTGAAAGACTCAACTCTTGCAACTTGTAAGTCATCTTTGGTTTATCGTGCTAGAATCTTTTGCTAGTTTTTGATGCCGTCGTACCTTTCGAATTTAACCTTTTGGCCTCCAAACCAAAGGAAAATGATTTTGGTTAGAATATACCATCTTTAATCTTCGGTCCAAACGACGATGTATCATCGCTTCAAAACCGTGTCCAAATCGCCCGACGAACATAGTCTCCTCAGTTCAAAGCCCCATCCCCCATTGCGAAGACATTCTGATTCCAATTTAATAATTCCGATTTAATTAGGTACTTTGACACGCATATTTTGGATTTATTTATTTTATTATCTTAATTACCTCAATTGATGTTTTTGTTGGTAGTGTCGTCAAACTTGATGTTAAATTACTTTTGCTTACTAAAAATAGCCCTTGGCTCAAGCTGTCGTTAAGTCCGCAACACACGGCCGCCATCTTAGTCGCGTTTGAAAGCTGGGATTCCCCGTTTCCTTGCCTGCTTTGAATGACACATCTTTTACGTTACTGCCTTTATTCCTCGAATAAACTGCTCCGTTTCAATGGTCGTTTGGAAACTCCTTCAGTATTGCGAGCAACGATGGGCTCGTTTGTGATCGCATTGGAGCCTAGTCGCAATCTCAAGTAACCTCACACAAAGCGATTCAAGGTCCCAGCCACTGGAGCTAGCAGTTGCACATCTCTTGCAGACAACCGGCTAGGCCGAAAACAGATCGCTTTCAACGATCGTGAATATTGAGGAAATAAACAACTTTAAACTATTTCTATGGTATTAAAAACTTTGGATTTTGGAAGCAGTCAACGATGCTGTACTGGAAGAAATAACCATAGGACGTTATCCTTTTAAGGTCTCTCAGGAACTGCAAGTTCAATCTTTTCGTAGGTGCATTTACGTAGTCGAACTTTAATTTTTTTTAGTTATGAAAATCTGATGAGATTGCGCCAAGTATATTTTTGTACAATACTTTGCAATATAATTCTGACGTCTGCATTTTTTTATACCAGTACATCGCTTAGTTATTTTACTACAATTTTTTTAGGCCGGGAAAAAAAAATTGTTCGGTTCTCGGGCGCGGGCGGGTCCCCAAAAATCATGCGGGTCAATCGCTTTTTATTTCATTCGTCTTACATCGTTACCTGTGGAGTGAGGCACTAACGAAATATTTATTCTTGCGAAAACTATTGGACACAATTATTTCAAACTTATTACACGCACGCAACATATATTCATTAAAGTGCACAGAAAAAATCGGACAAATGGCTTTAATAGTTTCGGAGAACCGTTGTTTTTTTTTTTAATTACGGGCGGTAATGAAAATCGAAAAATTTCCGTGTTGACAAAACGCTTTCGAAAGTCGGCGGTAGTTAGGCTAAAAATCATTGTTCCCACCTGATAAGCAATAGTGTGAAGGTTTATAGGCTCCTTTTCCATTTTAGTTTTCCATTGTGGATGCTGATTTAATTTTTTAATGCTGTCTTTCTTGTGATTTGCAATGACGAACTAAAACACAAGTGCTCGTCTCGTCAAGTGCTCACGTGAAATCCGAAGCGATCAGCAGCGTCCATGTTGAAATCATGCATCAGCCAATAAGGGCACGCAAAATCGGTCACGTGGTGCCAACCAGCCAATAACGGAACGCGATTTACAAATGCTTTGGAAAGTTTGCTTGAAACGGCCAGAAACGTACTACTACAATTCGCCTAATTGGCCACTGCCAAATGGCCATCGAGAAAATATGTTGAGAGGCCTAGATTGAGTGGGATTCCAGCTTTCCAACAAATACAAGATCGCAGTGCCCAGTCAAATGGTTCGACCGCTACCGCTGATCAAAAGTGACCAATTTTCTGCTTTTTAACTTAGGAAAAAAGATTGAGAAAGGCATGTTTGTAGTTTTTAGTGAGTCTATACTCAACTAAAGTGCTTTTAATAAAATTGTAGAGACATTGGTAACAACGGTGTTTTTTTTTTACAGAAATCGATGTCAGGAATTTTAGCGTTTCGCATTTCGATATTTTGGTGGAAAATTGCGTTTTTCGACCCATGGTTTACCTTCAAACTTCGACGTATATATACGTTGTTACTGTGTTTGGGATGATTTTTTTTGGACGTATACATACGTTCATACTGCTTAAAAGATTAACGAAAAATGTTGAGCATTTTCGTAGTATTTTGAAAATAATAAAATAAAAAGCCGGGTGGCCTGGCCCTTTTTCGACCTTCGAAATGCCCGAGAACCAAACTTATTTTTTTTCCCGGCCTTACCAAATTTTATTTTTTATTCCTGGAATCAAGAAGTAAACCGGTATTTACATTAACATAATTTCCGAATTCGGATAAGGCCAGATACTGCATATCTGCCTCCACATATATCCGGACTCGGTCGACCCTTAAGATAAGACCTTGTGAATTTGTACTTTCCTCAGGAAAGAGGATGTGCCTTTATTTATGTATGTATTCGTTTATAAGAGCGGGACACATTTTTGGTTAATAAAAATTAGACTAAGTAGTACGACGGTTAACAAGTGGGAATGTTACCTTTTTTTAAACTTTTGTGTGTACTAGTATCTTGGAGGGGGGGAGGGCGTTGCCCTAGCTTGCCTGCCCCCCCCCCCCCGAAAAAATCTCGGTGCAACACTGATTACAGAACATAACCGAAATACGTCCCTGTGGATGTAATAAGCTCAGTAAAAAAAAAGGCTAGTGGTGACGTAACGAACAAAAAATCCAAACCCATAGACTACCCTGGAAATTATCTAGTCCCAGATCTGGGGGGGAGGAGGTTGTCCCAGCTTGTTTCTCTTGTCCCCCCCCCACACACACACACACACACACACACACACACACACACACACACACAC
>JAHWFP010091438.1:32045-43259 GCA_023313725.1 Lithobius niger | reverse complement strand
TTCGATTCCCCGCTCAGGCAGTCTGACATATAAATCCAAAAGGCAATGTAAATAGTTTGTATCCGTATTTATGGATGTAGATGGCACCACACCAAGTGCATTTATCCAAGCAGTGAGTCTTGGCAGTCATTAATTTTTTTTAAATTGAATCGTGCTAGTGTCTCGGTTACCCCATCAACCGTTAACGTACGCCTGGAAGTTATACTTTTTTTAAGTTGGGCTCGATTTGATCTCTCATCTTCTTGGACTGACGAAAAATTAAAAAAAGTGACAGAGCAAGCAAATTACTGACGCCACTCTTAAAGCTGGGTAACTTTGGGCTTAAGGTTAGGAAAAAGAGGCTTGTTTAGGTTGGGGGAATGTTTAGGCTAAAGGGACCTAACCAAAATTGAGCCAAGGCCTAACTACCAAAAATTCCCCTAACCAAGAGACCTATAGCAGGGGTCGAAGGGACCAGCCAGTTGGCTGGCCCGAAGACTGACTGATTTTGCATGCTGGCTCCGTTGCTTAATTACGGTTTGGTAACCCCTGACAACCGCGGAATAACAAGGGTGTTATGGGAAATGGAAAGTTCTAGAAGGTTCTAGAGGCATGAACCAGAAATTAAATTACAAGACATACATATTGTAACCTATGGAATATTAGCCACATAAGACTCTTAAGATTGGCCTTTAGCCCCAGCAAACAAGCAAGCAAACAAGATTTGAGACATGGACTGTAGGTTAAGTCCCGCCTGTATGCTCATGTCACTCAGGTTCCCAGAGAACTCTCATTCTCATGATGCTCGCTTTCCGTCTTTGAACTTGAAATACTAGTTTGTTTTCTAGTTTGTTTTACTAGTTTGTTTTACTAGTTTGTTTTCTAGTTTGTTTTCTACGTATATACGTCATGGTGTTGAACGAGTTACGGCAGTACGACTATCGAACACCGGATGCTTCGACGGGTGTTTGTTTATATCTTCTCATTTTGCAGTTTGATTTCTCTTCGCACTGATCAGTTTTCTTACTTTGGAGCCTAACGTATTCCAAAAGTTCAGTTGGCCCCAGTTTATCATGGCGATGTATTTTTCCAGTGGTCAGCGTGTTCGCTGGTCTTCCGGAACCACGTCCGGTCAGTCCAATTAACAGAGGGATAGGTCAAAGGTCCAAGTCATTACTGCACTAATGCAGGTAATTGGAAACGACCAGTTTTGACCATTCGGCTGACCGCTTTCCAAACCAGGGTTCATTTCAAAGCTAACGAACTCTCCACCCTCGCTGTATTCGGAGGAAATTTAGAATTTTGAGCGTATAGTTGGCTTGGATTCTCCAATGATAAAAGGGACGTGGCGTTGCTGTTGTTCAACTTCCCCAGAGGGGAAAAAAAAACAGCTTGCGAACACTTTACGCATATCAAAAATCTAAGCTGGTAATTTTTTGCCAAATGTTCTGTCCTTGAAAGGAGTGATATCAACATACCAACATGTTCACCAACGGTAGTTAGTTACTTTGCCAAATATAGTTTTGCCGAAAATTAAGCCGTGCTTGAAATTCGGCGAAAGGGGGCCGAATTGCTGCATCCCGTTTTTCCGAATCAAAATATTCATAAAAAATCTAACATTGGAGAAGTTAAAGAAGCATTCCTACTTGGAAGGAATTTGTGAGTAGTTGTGGTTGCTGATGTTATATGTTTAGCCGCGCGAGCGAGCGAGGCAGACAATTTGAGGGAAAAAATGATTCGGCAAAATACCGTTCAAAAATTAATGGAAAATTTAACCATTGCTACTTTCGATAGCAATATTCAACTTTTTATTTAACGGCCGAAGTATTAGTATGCGGTATTAACTTGACGAATGTTTTGGTCTGTTGGTATTACTCCATTAAAGGGCTGAACTATTCTCAACTTGACAGCCGTTTTACTAGGTTTGGTTTTGATACAATTTCATTAATTCCCTTTTTTATTTAATTCTTCATCATAGTATTAAGGTAGTTTCATCCTACAACGAGTTTCCGGCAGTTTCCTGTATAGTTGTTTTTGGAAGTTGTAGGATGCTTATCATTCCCGCACGGAACGCGGCCCTCCACTGTCTTAAATGCGTACTACCAGATATGCGATCATACGAAATTTTCTGCTGCGCTCAGTGTTACGTGCTCTCGTACCACGTAGCCAAAATAACCTCGTAAGTACAACGTAATTTTACATTAATTTTTTTTCCTGGGGACAGAAAGGGTCAGGGGAGGGGGCGGAATTTTAAATTTTAAATATCCGTGAATGTACTTCCGTGTCACCTTTTTTTAAATACGTTTTTAGCCCAAAAAAAGCGTTTAGCGGCACAGCTTATGCTCAATTTCAAATAAAGGGATAAATAAAGGGAACCGTGGCGCGACGTGTGGTACCGCACTACGATGGCCTCAACACAATTGTGATAAACACAATGCGGGAAAAATTAAATTGTGCCACAAAACGCGAGGGCCCTATTCTTACACCTAACAAGCAAAGTTAAACAACTACATTGACTGAAAGATCAAGAAGAAAATGGAGCTACGTGGGTGGGGAGCAGCCCCGAACTGGCCATAGTGCCAGGGTGCCAATGGCACATGAGGCGGCATTCATAAGGCGTACATTCATAAGGCGGCCTTTTAAAACTTTATAGTTTCAAGTTAAATTTCTGTTGCTTATGAATTTTCTCGTTGCAATTTCCTGGTTGGTCTTAAAATCTGGTCCCTTCCCTGATCATTTCATAGCTGTCGTAAATAGATGGATTATAAAGAAAGCTTAGGGCTCGATTGTCATTATTTTTCGCCCAGGGGGGAGGAGGGTGGGTGAGAAGGAAAAAGTTAATTGGAATGTCGAAAATGACACTTTCAGCAGTCAAAATTTCTGAAGACGTCTCAGCTTCTGGGGAAGCCCCCTCGACTCCCCCGTGCAGTGAATCTTTACCCGATTTTGAAGCTGCCAGTATCACTACTACCAAGAATACCAACCCTATAAATTCTTGATAAGTAGTTTTGCAACACAGGGTGGTCCACAAAAACTTGACGACCCAACATTTTCTAAGTTCAACTTTTCTAGTTAGCACCCCTCAGATCCAGGTGAGGACAGAAATCTTCCCGTTTCGTTGGGTTTGATTTATGTCCTCTCCTGGTTCTGAGGGGTGCTAACTAGAAAATTTGGACTTAACAAAATGTTGGGTCGTCAGTTTTCAGGTTTCTTAAATCGCTTTATCTTACGTCGCTTTACCTTACGTCGACTTGAACTCACATCGCTTTAGGAGAGAGGTGGTTACATGGAGGTTCTAGTTGGAGTGTGTTAAAACGACAGCGGGGGTTCCTACATCGCGTTTATCTAATCCCCCCATCAAGCACACCCCTCTTTGCAAACCCCAAGTCCCCATTCAGCTAGCTGGCTTTCGACTTCGTTTTAACGAAGTGACAGGTTGCCGTCCTAGTTTCGTGACGTTCACGCGCGCACTTTTCAACCATTCACAAGAAAGCAGTCCTTAGAGCGACGTAGAAAATGGGTTTTATAGGTGGGTACACGTAGGTTGTTAAAGCGCTTCAACTGCTTAGGTCGACGTAACGAGGTGGTTTGCGATAAAGCGACCTGAAAGTGGATTTAGGTGGGTACACGGAGGTTCTTAAAGCGCTCTAAGCACTACATCGACGTAAGCTACGTCGACGTAAGATAAAGCGACGTAGGAAACCTCCGTGTACCCTCGGTTTATAGAACATTTTAAACTCAATTTTGTCCTTTCGTTAAAAACGAGGCACGCTTTCCTTACAACTATTGGAATCTTGTCGGTGCAGATTGTTGCTAACCTGGGTTGCCTTCGAAAATTAACCTGGTTGGATCAAGCAAAAGCAACTCGTTTCCTCTACACGTCACGAATTAGTACCCAAAATCGTCACTATCACAATTCGTCATCGCACCGACTCTCATCCACGTGGCAGCAAAAAACTACAAGACAGGATTATTTTGAACAGCAAGCAGGCGTTTATTTACGTTCTGGCTGTTAAGATACGTTGAAGATTTAATCACTATTCCTGAAGCTTATTTATAGAATTATAATATCGAACGCAACATAAACTCGTTCACCTGACACAGCAAATTAATGCAAATAAATACACCGGTACCCTCTTGTTTCTATCTCGTTTCTGATTGGTCGATAGTCGATTCGTTTGCAGCGTTAGTCCCCTGTCCCCAACTTCATGTCCGTCAGGACTCAAGCGTGGCAAACATGGTTTGTTCGGTTGTTTAGTTTACTACCTGAAAAGTAATTTGAATGCTATAATGTACGGGCAATCGTCTAAAATTAAGCTAGAACAGGGAATTATGACGCGACATCTCGCACGATCCAATTATGCAAAAGTTTGTTCCTTCGCAATCTGAGTTACGTAGGTCATTTTTCAAAGGCACCCCTGATTTGGCTGCCAGAAGTCGTTTGTAGACAGTATCAATTAATACGCATTCAAAAAGTACACATTTTTTTTTTGGGGGGGGGGGATGTCACAATATTTTTTGGACCTTGAGTAGGGAGGTTAACATTTTGTCAGGGTTTGAAGTAGGGGGAAGGTCATTAAAATTTGGTTTGTCACATTTTCATTTTGTCCGCTCCCCCTTCCCCCTACATGATCACGATCACTAGCTCTGAAGCTTTATGTCAGTTGTGATTGAAGAAATTCAGTACATGATCACGAGAACATGGCAGGGAAATTTCTTTGAAAGCAGCACATAGTACACATTTTTATTGGCGTCGGGAAAATCATTGCACAACTTCACGCTATAAACCAAAAATGAGGTTTGGTATTGTTAGTAGTACAACGAGGAGGACTGAAGGCCTGGCTGAATTGTGCTGGATACGCAGGTATAAAGTTTATGACTAGGATGTTGAAGAACGCATCCCTTCCCCTTCCACACACGGTGTACAGCCGTTTTGTCAAATCCCGTTTCGCCGCATTTCAATCAGTGTCTTAATTTTCGGCGAAACGGGCGCCAAATCCTGTTTTGCCGTATAATTCGTTTCCAAATTACGTGCTTCGCTCGTGCTGCCGCGCTCACCGCAGCTTAACATATAACATCAGCAACCGCAACTAATCACAAATTCCTTCCAATTAGGATTGCTTCTTTAACTTTTTCAATACTAAAGCTTTTATATAGACCGTTTTGATAGGGCGAAACGGGATTCGGCGGAACGGGAATTCCCCTTTCACCCAATTTTAAGGGACCGGCGGTTATTATTTATCGCCGGGGAGGGGGGGAGGGGGAATCGGCAGAGGAAATGGGGGGTCACACAAAAACACTGTCCAAACTGAACATTTTTGGACCTCAAAAATCGTACTTTCAACAGTCAAAATTTCTAAAAACGCCTCAGCTTCTGGAGATTTCCCCCCACCCCCATGATGTGCGTGAATGTACGAGATTTTGAAGCTAGTAGTGCCAATACTACAAGTATAGTTTTTTTTTTAAATAAACTCTATAGTAAAGCCTTGCCCCATGGTTTCTCTTGGCTTCTTCTGTTATCACGTGCTGACTATGTGACGGGTGGGGTATAGAAGCACACAGTGTGTTCATCATAAATCGTATGAAACTTGATACAAGATGGGTGTAAGGAACATCGGTGTTTTATAGAACATTTTTACCCCAACGTGTCTTTTCGCTAAAAACTAAACACGTTTCCCTTACAAGTAGTGGAAACTTGTCAGTGCGGAGTGCTACTTAACTAGCTGTACCCCAGGCGTAACGTACGCCGGTCTAGCCGGTTCCCGCATACCTGAGCGAAATACCAAGCGCAATAAACCCAACAACGGTCGTGCATGCAGTGATTGTTACTGAATCAACTTAGAAACTTTTCAAGTCTGCTCTAAGAGGTAGCATTATTAAAGCAATATTTCGATTGTTACTGATTGTTACAGGCCACACCCGTTTGTTTGTCATTGTTGGTCGCTCGCCCTCTTTCATTATAGTGCATAATGATGAATTTGCTTGCCCAACGTAAGCGTATTACATATATAGATAGATAGATTTGGCTACAGGAAATCATCCGCAGACAGCGCATTTTTTTCGAGGGGAGTCAAGATTTTTTTTATCCTGAGTGGGCTGGGGGTCAAGATTTTTTTTAGGGTCTCGAAGGGAATGGGGGGTCGTCGAAAATTTGGGGTCACATTTTCATCCCCCCCCCCCGGCCCTAAATTTTGACCGGTCCCTAACTAAGGCTTAATTTTCGGCGAATTGGGAAGACACCCGATACACAAACACTTATACACGGGAGCAACTTGTGCTTAACCTCACTGTAATCTGTGAGGCAGAAGTTTCCACAAGCCCTGGTTTATGTTTATTTCTGTTGTCGTTGTACGTATGGATGGACCTTTTCACACGCCTGGACTGTTTTATCATGACTCAATCTTTGCGCGGACTTTCTTTCGCTTCCAAACGTGTAGCTGTTAGGTGTGAAGAGGGGTTGGTTGGCACTGCCGGTCAAACTGCACTTTCTTCCATGTTGGTTTAATAGCTCGACGTGGGTAGTCGTGGGTTTATCTCTTGCATCAACATGGGCTGCCCACCGGCTTTGACTTTTGCCGCTCAACTCAATCCAGCAACCCGTTCTGCTGAATGGAGTGATGACAGACACGCTGCTGCACGGTGTGAATGGAACGCCTGCCGGCAGATTCGACTCGTTATATCATTAGCAATTTCAACAGGGAAATAAAAAGCCCGATCCGGGTAGTCGAGTTTAGCAGCGAATTTCACTCCCGTACAGATTGATATTGGCCATTAAAGGGGCAGCGGCGTAACGGGGGAAGGGGATGGGAGGCAAGTAACCTCTCCCGCCCCAAGAAACTAAGTTAAATGTAAGATATGGCAAAAGTAAGAAAATAATTTATTACAACTGAAAAATTCTGAAAATTGGCTTTCTATATGCCGTTGAAAATATACTTTATCTGTAAATTTTAGCATTTTGTTCTAAATGCGTGTTCAGAGCCGGCTAGCTGAGTAACCCAGTACGTCATACGTGTGTGCACCCCTCCTATAAAAGCGCCGAGGCGAGGCGTGGTGTCATCTTTTCTTCTCTAGCAGATGCCATGTATGGACACACTTTCGTCTTTCCCGTTCTCTACATCCTTTCGCCAGGTGTGACCCTCCAGCAATAGCAATGGCAAGTTCCACTGGTGCTCCGGAGGACACAGTATCTTTCTCTGCCTGTCACTCCCTCTATTTTGTTGACTGAAGACCTTCCAGTGACAGCATTATCAAGACCTAAAGGCGCTTCGATGGAAGTTCCTTCTTGAATATCCACTTCATCAGCCAGCCTGTCGTCTGTTCATCCTGTCGTTTCATTGACCCGCCGCCTCCACTTTCCATCCTATTGGGCCCATCGACTGACTGCCTGTCATCCTTCAGTTACCTGTCGCCCTTCTTGCTACGTTCGACCTGTGCAATCGACCTCTCCAGCACCCCAGCCTGCCGCGGCCTCTTCTTGCAGTGAATGCTGTTCTCCTCTGCCGGCTATCGTTCACTGTGCCTTTCATCCGCCCATCCATTACCTCCCAATGTCACTTCTGTCAATAGCTTCTTTAGACCTGTTGTCTGCAGCTCTTTTACAACCTTTGTCTGAAGCTGAGCTCTTCTAGAACCATCGTTGTAGCCCCTCTCGTCCTTTCGTCTGAGGATCTTCCAGAATCGCCTGTAACTCCTCTGGACCTGTCGTCTGCAGCTCCTTTGGACATGTCACCTGCAGCTCTTCTTTATACCTCCGTTTGGGGCTCCTGTAATCCTTTATCTGAAACTCCTCTAGAACCACCGTTACAGTTCCTCTAGGCCTTTCGTCTTCGGCTCCTCCAGACCTGTCGCCTGTCACACCTCCGCACCTGTCGTCTGAAACTCCTCCGGACCTATTGTCTGTAGCTCCTCTGATGCTGCCATCTGATGCTCATCCATTAACCTTCATTTGATACTCCTCTGGGTCTTTCCCTGCAGCTTCTCTTGATCCATAGTTGCAGCACCTCTAGGTGTTTCATCTGTGGTTCCTCCCAGCCTGTTGTCTGAAGTCCTCTGGACCTATCGTCTGAGGCTCTTCTAGATGTTCCGTCCGAAGCTCCTTTGGTCCTGCCGTCTGACCTTTCATCTTCTAGCGCAGCCTCTCGCAGTCGTCTGAAGACCCTCTCGCCCTGTCGTCTGAGGATCCCCGAAGGACCAGGCTCTCGTCTTGTCAGCACCACCCGTGACTACCACGACAAGCGAGCGGATATTGTGGCTTTGTCGTCACCTCCCTTTTCTAGGTTCCAGTATTTTCTTCGGGTGTAGCCCTTCGCAAGCATTGTCACTCCCAGTCTGTCGTCCTTGACAGACGGCTTCGCAACTCCTCCATCCGGCAACAATGGACACTGTCTCATCTACCTACTTCCAGCCTTTCGTCTGACAGCAACAGCGAATTGGATTTAGCAACAGTGGCCGGCAACGACAGCAGCCGTCACCAACGACATTGCTACTGACCACCGCCGTAACTCGACTGCCTCCATGCCTTCCTTCATCGGCATGCTTCTATCTCTTCTAGGAACGATAGCACTTGCTCCACCATCAGTCACCGGCCTCAACTCATTGTGAACACCAGCCACCATCATCATGACATGCCAACAGCTCACGTTGCTCATCTGGGCCAAGCAGGCCCATCTGTCACCATGTGATAGGCTCAGGATGGTTCGCATTCCATCATCTTTGCAGCCACAAAACGCTCTACCAAGAAACCACGTGACGAGACTTAGCAAACATTCTTTGTTTTCTCAGCAATCCAGCACTTCTGCTTTGGTTTTCCACGCCTAGCATCAGCCGCTTCATTAATCAACAGGACTTGGTTGTCTTTCATGGACAGCCTCATTCTCCTCTGCCTCGACCCCGTGTCTGGTGTCCTGGTTTGCAAAGCATGGACCATGATGCAACATTATCACGTCACACCGTCAGGATCAATCTCTCTCTACACGTTCATGTTGGCTAGACTGTTGCTCATGCCATTTCTCACCTTCCGTCACTGAAGAGCGAAAGTGTCATTATCTTGCCCGCTGGTCAGCCTTCGTTCTTCTCCTCACGCTGCAACAACCCATGGAGTCTGTCGCTCATGGGATCAGCCATGAACTCCCTCCTCTAGGATTGTCATGAACATATCAGCACAGCTACCCTTCGACATCACTGAGATCTTAACATCTACTCAATCATCAACAACCACGACCATCAATAACTGAGAAGAAGCTGGCCCTCGGTTCCTCGTAGCTATAATCCACTTCCTCGGAGATTTTCGTGCTGCATTCCAAAAATAACCGCATAGAAGATGCCACCATCGACAAACGTAGATCACGACCGACACCTGCCATCACACCCTTTGGTCTCCCCCGAAGACTCATCACGGCCTCATCTGACGGGTCAATCCTCATTCAGCACTTCAGAGCATCCCTCCCTGTTCAACCCCTCAACTTTTGGACTCTCACAGAATCTGGTCATCACTAGCCGATGCCAGGACTACATTCAAGGTCGATTGGAGACCCTTTTTCAACGACTAGCCATCATCATCCACGTCAATGACATGGGATAAAATTATGTGAAGGCAAAGACATGGGAAGTGACAGCTACTGGTTAATCTCCAGGCAACCCTTGGTCTAGGAGCACCCCCCCCCACCAGAACGTTCCATCTAGGTGTCAATCAAAATTTTTTCCACTTCTTCATTCTTTTCTTGGGAGTCTGTGACACCAGGGATGCCAGCTCGGAACCATAGGGGACTCTTTAGAAGAGGTCTACTGTAAATGCTAAAATGTGTTTCTATTGTCTAAAGAAATATGCATTACCCACCATGCCTCCCCTCTTGAGTCACCACCAAAGCATATTGAGCGGACTAAAAGATGTCATAACTTTTATAGGATGGGTGTGCGCACACATGCGTATGCGCACTGAGTTATCAAGGTGCACGGCTCTGGACAACTCAAAGTCTCTAGGGAAAGACATATTCAAAAAAAGAATGCTCAAATTTACAGATAATATGTGTTTTCTTTAGGCAATAGAAACAAAATTTAGCCAGCCAGGCAGGGTCGGCAATTCTCTGTTTCTAACCTCTTTAAGTGGGACGTTATATTAATAATATACTAGCAGTTGTACCCGGCTTCGCCCGGGGATTTGTTTTGCCCGTGGTTGTTTCCTAGTTTTCGGTCGGTGTGGCCAAAAGGTTGAACGCGACAGGCAATGTCGGTTGTTGGAGTACTCCCCTTTTCCTACCATCCCGTACATGCTCTCTCCCCATCTCATTTCGTCCTATCCCCCCCCCCCCCTTCCATCCCATCATCGCCCCAAAACTGATTTGGTGCCCATCCCAACAACCGAAAATTATATTTTATGTTCAGTTAAATGGGTAATCGTATGCTTAATGATAACAGACGCAATGCCCCCCACCCCCACCCTCTCAATCTCTTTATTTTGTAGCATCAGAATGTCAAGGGAAGAGCTAACAGACGCACTGCCCCACACACGGGCACTTCCCGCCCAGGCCCTCCTCCCCACTCCCATTTTATCGGTTTCGGTTGAGCAATCCGTACCGTGTGGAAAATATTGTCCTTCGTGCATGACGTCATAAGACATGTCTCTGCGGTGAACACGCAGAACAAATTGTTAGTCGAGGCACAATGTGCCAATTTCAATTTCCTTTCACGGCAACAACGTCCCAGTTTCAACTTCTAGCCAAAGAATTGACACACTCGCACGTTTTCATTGTAGGGGTTCCCTTTTCGAAGGTCGTCGTTGCTTCGTTTCTGCTATGAGACTTTGATTTATAATGTAAGAAGATAGAGTCTATATCCATAAAAATGAGTCTAACTTAGACGTGACTCTAACTAGCAACTTCTGAGAGCTCCTTAACGTATGACACACGCCTGTACAACAATATCCAGGGCCGTCTCTAGAGTCAGCTCCGCAAGGTGACCGCGGCGTCTGTTGTTGGCCTATCTTCTGCATAGTTTGGACTTTTGTTTTCCTATTGCTTAAATTTTTGTCTTGTTTTTGGATAATAAGCTCATCGCTGCTACTGAAGGGGTTAAAGTTTTCAAAAGCAGAAAACTGCGGAGACAGAGTTGTTTATAGGCTTCCGAGAAATTTAAAGCAACCGCCTCGACCCGCCGTTAGGGCCCTTAACTGAATTCTCAGACCACATTCTGAATTCCGATTTTTATTTGCCCCTCCACCCAAAAAACCAAAAAAAAAAA
>JAHWFP010091438.1:10439-32035 GCA_023313725.1 Lithobius niger | reverse complement strand
AAAAAAAAAAAGTGTTACGGAATTTGTGAATGATCCCCAATTACTCTCTGTCCTCGTGATACAACCTTTACAGCAGTTGCATGCATCATAAAACCTTCGCCTTTTCTCACAGCAGTAGTTTTAAAGGAATATACTCGTAGGAGGTCTACTTAAACAGTGCTTTCCAGACTGTCCGTCATTGTAGACCAAAATGGCAGCAAAGCAGCCACAGTTGTGACGTAACATCCTGCTGCCGTTTGGAAGTGTATGATTAATTTTAGATGGTCCCACGGAAATACTTCACAGTCGTAACGAGGAGTGACAAATATCCCGTGGTCGGAGTGTTTATATCCTTTAAACTTTAACATTTTAACTTTTTTGATTGTTGGGAATTAATTCAAGTAAATATAAATTCTTTTTCGTTTTATGTGGAACATTTAGGGGCCGTGATATTTTGTCTTCGATGCTGCAACCATCGAATCTAACTTATCCCCTTTCTCCGGTGAGTATTACGGAATTCTAGCACGTTTATGATGATTATGCTACTACGATGATAAGCTACTACTATTGAGTAGCTCTGGAGCACTGTTTACTGGCAAAAATCCGACAACGGAAATTTCGGTGATCTTGACCCTTTGCTTCACTCAAAATCAGACGCGCACTGGCCAATGGGGAAGTATGGAAATTTTCCGCAGGGCTGTTTAATTTAACGTTGCTTGGGCCGGTCTGAATTAAATGATGACATTTCGGAAACCGCTGGAGTATGGAGAAACACATGTTCGGAGCCCTTTTTCACTCGCTAATCCTTTGTAAAGTGTACTTTGAATAGATTGAATACGTATTTGGTACACTGATTTACTCAGTCAAAACACAATGCATGGCATGAGTGCTTGTGCGTAATATGCGTTAAAACGTCTGCCTGAGAAATTATCAAATTTTCGAGCTATGTGAACAGCATCCAGCGATGTGAAGTTGGGAAGAGACCGAAAACGGGCTGCCAAATGAAAAGGTGGAACTCTCGGCTACTCTCTTTCACTTCCGCCTTCCCCCAGCTTTTTCTTATTAGGGCGCGTTTACGCAACAAGTCATTCTCGCTCGCCGAATGCTATTTGTTAGTCAACCGTTATTTATTTATAAGTAGTTTTCCGTTGCTACTAAATGAATGCGGTAATAGATAACAAATTGTGTGTATTATAAATAACAACACGGATAAAGAACAAAGTGCTACATTAATTTTAAACATTGCGACAAGATTGTTGTCATTTCACGCTTTTTCCAAAATTTGCTATTCTCCCTCAAAGTGCAGCTTCTACCATGATCAAATGTCGGTAGAATAAATAGCTTCTCGCAGCGAGAATTCAAAATCCAACATGGCGTTCATTTCGTGGCTATCGAATCGAAGACAAACCACCGAATGCCGGCATACAAAAAACAGTCCGACTTCTTCTACTGCAGTACAAATTGTTTGCTTGTCATAAATCGACGCTCAAATGTTCCAAGCATCGTACGCCGTGTCACGAGGCACGAGGAGAAGACTTGCGTCTGCGTCGTTGCCAACGCATAGACAACTCGAAAGCCGCATACTCCGGTAAAGGCGAGAAGCAGCCATCAGATTTAGGATTGATCAGGTAAAAGCTAGTGAGCGAGAAAACTGTCGTTGCGTAAACGAGCCCTTAGACCAGTTGATGTGACTGCATGTTAATATTTTAAGTAGGCATGGGGTGGTTGAAATGATTTCCGGGTTCGGTTGAGCAAATCCAGTCCGCCATTGCTCAAACTTACAACCCCTTCTATAGTTTGTTCCACATTATGTTTGCAGAAAACTGACTGTATGACGCCACGTTTCTTTCCACTACGAGTGCAAAAAACACGTAAATATCCCACTTTTACACTCGTAGTGCAAGGAAACGTGGCGTAATACAATCAATTTCCTGCAAACTTAACGTGGAACAAACTATAATATTGGACGCCAAATAAAATTGTAAAATAAACCAAAGCCTCCCGGTTGGTTGGCTTTCCTGCACGGCTCAGTTTTTCAGACGCGTGTAAATGTTCCAACGCATTCATTTTCCTATTTTTTTTCTCGCCACGTGAAACTGTTTTGCTACATTCACTCTAACCAATGTAAATGTTGCAAAGGCTATTTCGTGCAGGATGCTCGAATGTGGACTGAGAAAGAATGTCCTTTCAACCCAATCAGAAAAGAATAACATTCCGCTTTAAGTGGATAATTATTGTTGTTATTTTTTTAGAATTTATAAATTAGGGCACTCTGGTGTGGAGGTAGGTTTACCATGCTTTCCGTTCAGTGCTTATATACGTGCGACGTGTGTGAGAAAGAAACATAGGAGGGAAAAACGTGAGAGGGAAAATCACCGAAAGTTTATTGTGTCGCAGGTTTACGAAAAGCCTGCCAGGATTCAGGAACTTGGACTACGGCGAGCGCCTGAAAACATCAGGCCTGGAGCTGTTGGAACTCCGTAGGTTGAGGTTCGATCTAATTTTAGTATACAAAATCCTTAAAGGACTTATTAAGGTTGACCTCCCCTTTTTTGACCCTGCACCCCGATCGATGTGGACCCGAGGACATAATTGGAAGCTGGCTTTCCCCATTACACATTTGGACTGTCGTCGGAACTTTTTCTCAGTCCGGGTTGTCCCTATCTGGAACAGTCTTAGCTAGGCGAC
The DNA here is from genome assembly GCA_023313725.1 of Lithobius niger. Lineage (NCBI taxonomy): Eukaryota > Metazoa > Arthropoda > Chilopoda > Lithobiomorpha > Lithobiidae > Lithobius > Lithobius niger. The sequence goes on along the minus strand of JAHWFP010091438.1, from coordinate 29,368 downwards.
TGTGAGTTCTGCTACCCTATCTGGGTTTTGCCGACTCATTCGAAAGGAACAACTTGACAGGTTTTTGAAGCGCCCGGTTTAGTTACTCCAGTAAAAGTTTTTTTTAACGCTTTGAAGGAACAGTGTTAGTGGGTCCACCCCGTTCTGTCACCCTTCCACGGATGTGGTTTTTTAACGCTTTGAAGGCACAGTGTTAGTGGGTCCACCCCCTTCTGTCACCCTTTCACGGATGTGGTTTTTTAACGTTTTGAAGGAACAGTGGTAGTGGGTCCACCTCCTTCGTTTTTTAACGCTTTGAAGGAACAGTGTTAGAGTCCGGCCACTGAAAGAATGACTCGGCGTTCGTCGAATATCGCGCTTTTTTGCCAGTAGGATAGGTGCACCTTGCCAACAGCGAGTTCAATCGAGCCCAGACATGGGGTCGAATTTGACTCCGTTAGCGAAGCGCGGTAAAACTTAACACAGTCAAGCTCTGGAGATGTTTAAAACGTCGTCTAGTATTTCGAATCCAGGGTGAGTGAATTTGGAGAGTATAGAACTAACACGCAATCCTGAAAGTGTGCAGTGGCTGCTACTGGAGTGTTGTAACGTTTTGCTAAATTGCTACACGTCTCATGCAAGGCGCGTTAAGCCTATAGCTTTTCCGGGCAAGTGATGTAGAGACGCGGGGGGAAAAAAAAGGCCGCGTCTATCACCCATTTCGCAGCTCAATTCTTTCGACACGTAAATAAGACGTATTATTGTAGATATGCGTACAAATACACAACTCCCTATTCTTAAGAAAGTGTCGGCAGAGCAAAGGAATGCTTGGGGTTTGCTGGAAAAAAGATAGCCGTTTTGTTAGAAGTCTTGGTAAATAAAAATAAAAATCCATTGTGCTCTTATTTGTGTTATTTCCCAGCTGCTGATTACAATGTACTGTATTACAAACTAAATTGACAAATTGGCATGAGGATTGGTGGGGGGGGGGGGCGAAGCGCACCTAGTTTTCCATATTTTTATGGTAGTAATCGGCGCTATACAGCTGTTAAAGTAAGGGACGGTGATAAAGAAAACGCGGAATAACGATGCACCGATTCCTTGTTTCGTGCTACGATTCAAAATGTTTGTCAACAGAGCAAATCATTGAAAGAAGATACGTACAACACTACAGAGTTAACGTCTAGATACAAGAAATCTCACGAAATGATCGGGAGTGGACAAAACAGATGTTGATTTACAGCTCCTCTTTGTTCTACGTATGTAAACAATCGAGAGGTCAACGAGAGAGTTTCACACTAACACTGTCAATGTATTTGTTTTCCCCGTTTAACTAGGATTTGCACACGTTTCAAGGTAACACGTATAAATTTATTGTAAACTATTTTCAACTTGCCAGGCTTTTGTTATCGAAAGTAATAGAACACTGCCGAAATCACGAGACGGCTACGGCCGATTTAACAGTTGCCGTACGCAGTCCAACAGTTTTTCGTGTTAGGTATAGTATGCTTATTTTAGTCATGTAGAGCTCGTCTTATTCTTCATTTGTCTTATTTTACTTTACTTATTTAAAGTAAAATTTAAATTTTTGTTATTTAATAAAAAAAAATTAAAGGGATTTAAATTAATATTTCACTATTATTTTGTTTGTTTGGATTTTGGGCAGCTGAGTTTGGATGGCTTGCCTGCGTAACTTGTTGTTGCCTGGCAACCATAGGGGAGGATGAATGATGTTTTAAGCGAGAGCGACGTTTATATTTTCAGTAACGAACCTTTTTTTTAAGTGTATATCGTTTTTATAAGTATTTCTAGTGGAACAAACATTTTCTCACTTCACTATGTTATGAGAGGAACCACAAATTATCTTTCTTTACTGCTGAAATTATTTTATGTGTTGACGTAACAATAACAACGTCTCAAAACGATCATTCCAATTGAATTCATTGCTAATGCACGGACTATCTCGATCCTATCGTGTACGTAGCGCTGCCAAACCATGGAAGAATCCTTGGTAACGGGTAATGAATGGCCAAGAGTGCACCTTGCATGCACCTAAAACAAGCAAGCGAGGTCACGACTTAAACAATCGATGATAACACCAAGTCATTCTCTTAGTGGCCCTACTATAGTGGGTCCACCCCCTTCTGTCACCCTTCCAGGGATGTGGTTTTTTTAACGCTTTGAAGGAACAGTGTTAGTGAGTCCACCTCCTTCTGTCACCCTTCCACGGATGTGGTTTTTTAACGCTTTGAAGGAACAGTGTTAGTGAGTTCACCTCCTTCTGTCACCCTTCCACGGATGTGGTTTTTTAACGCTTTGAAGGAACAGTGTTAGTGAGTCCACCTCCTTCTGTCACCCTTCCACGGATGTGGTTTTTTAACGCTTTGAAGGAACAGTGTTAGTGGGTCCACCCCCTTCTGTCACCCTTCCACGGATGTGGTTTTTTAACGCTTTGAAGGAACAGTGTTAGTGAGTCCACCCCGTTCTGTCACCCTTCCACGGATGTGGTTTTTTAACGCTTTGAAGGAACAGTGTTAGTGGGTCCACCCCCTTCTGTCACCCTTCCACGGATGTGGTAAACATTTTATTATTATTATTATTATTATTATTAGTTTGACCTAGAAACATCTTGAATGTACCGTAAATCGCCAATTAAACGCTCCTGGGCTGCTAAAATCAATTCGATAAAAAAATGAGGGAGCCGAAACAAGCTGTAATTCGAATCTTAATTTACTTCTGTCCAGAGAGGGTGTTTAGGCATAACCCCACCACAGAAAATTCGGCGTTTGTGCGAGCATTCACGTACATGATCTGGGTCCGGTATAGCACTGACGCAATCGATGCCTTTATTCTCATTTGTTCAGGAATTTAGTTTATTAGTTCATTAAGTTTATTTAGTTTGCTTAATTGACTTCTTTGAATGTATGAAGCTTTTAGTCAATTTTTAGCAGAAAATTTTGATCAAAATGCTTTGAGGTGTGGGCCGTAGCTTTTTGTCAGGGCTCTTAATAGGCAATTTAGGGTATTGGAAGGAAGAAGTGCCAGTGCTACATAGCAAATTCGAAATTCCGTGTTTATTTTCGGCATGTTAGCCAGTTTATCGAAAGTTATAATTTCTTCCAGGTTGTTTTTTTCCTATTCAGTCTTCGTTATTTTAGAATTCCTCATGGCCTGTTGCCCGCGGGGATTCTGCTCGTTTACGTCAACGATTTCCAACGCGCGACGACACTGATGAGCAGCCATGCCCACACTTCCCTACATTTCCGCAAGACTTTGTGCTGTCGTCTGTGATGGCGCTGCCGAACCCACCCACGACGAAGATGCGTTCTTATACATGACAAACATCCCTCTCTAAACAAATAAACGAGTTGCCGTCGAGAGAATTTTTTGTTGGAGACAAACGGAAGTGCTGTGTGGGTGAGCATAGCTTCAATACTGACGCAGCAAAAAATAAATAAAAAATAAAATGTTGGAATTGACCAGATTATGATTGGTGTTGTAGGTTGTCGTTTTTACTTTGAAAGTTTTTTATGACGCTCTAATAATATTTCGAGAGTTTTACCTCGATTAATTCAAAAAGAAAAATCATGATGATTCGTAAGGTTGGGGTACCCAGAGGTTTTGAACTTTGGTTTATCGCTTTTGCACGTCAATTTGACACGTAAATTTGTACTTGGATTTAGCACTTTTGTACTTAAATTTAACGTAAGTGGAATTCAAATCAAGTCTCTTGGCTTTGGATTTAACACACTTGGACTTGAATTTAACACCTAGGTTGTGCACTTGAAATTTATGTATTAAAACAAACGCCTTCGAACTATTGAATGTTCTAATGATCAAACCAAATTAAAAACAAAATCACGAAACAAAATTAAAAGATTATAAAATATTAGAGCCTACAAATTCTCTGAATACCTCCAGGATTTGTATTATTTGCGCCATAAATTATCCTAAAGGTCTCGTTGATTGCGACCACCTAACTGAAATCAATGCTGTGAAGCGAGCATTGCGGGGAAGCTCAACCTTCAACTCCGGCCTCTTTAACTCGATTTGTAAAAGTAAAAAATACGAAAAGATTCGTTTCGTTTTTAATTGTAATTCAAAATTGAAACAAATTAACATAGAATCTCAAAAGCACTGTAGCAACGAGTAATTCTTCCGTGGAAACGGCAAGATTGAACTTGTTGCTACAGTGCTAGATTGAAAATTACAGTTATCAGAAGTGATAAACAGTGGCGTGCTCAGGAGGGGGACAAGGGGGGGAGGAGTGCCCCTGCTCTCTTCGAAAATTGTCCTTTTTGTAAAAAAAACAGTGGCTTTTTCTGCCAGCATTTGCTGAAGCGGCGTTGCCTGAAAGAGAACTTAAAGGCCTAAAAAAACGACTGAAAATGGCAAAAAAGGCTAAGAAAGGGGAAAAGGATAATAAAAAAAATAGTCCCTAGGAAATAGTGTCCATTAAAAGCCTACAAAAGGCCCAAAAATGGCAAAAAATGGCCTGAGAAGGACAAAAAAGGCTAAGAAAGGGTAAAAAAAATAGGCATGAAAAGTCCCCAGGAAAAAATGTGCCCCTTTACTAAAAGTTGCCCCTGCCCTCTCGGGGGGCTACTGGTGATAAACGTAAAATGATAAAGGTGATTCGCAATAATTCACCCGCATGTTTGTGACCTTGAATAAATAAAGAGATGTGCCAGTATAGTATCGTAAAAAAAAAACCAGAGTCGCACAAACACAAGAATTTACAACATTTCGGTGTTTATTTGCAATACCTTCATCAGACCCTAGTTTAAAACAGTTAAAAAAAAACACTAATGCGGCATGACCTTGTGGCACACGCAGTGAAGCAACATGTCATTGGAACTGTGTGAGGTTATGCTGCATTAGTGTTTTTTAAACAGTTAGTTTAAACTAGGGTCTGATGAAGGTGCTGCAAATAACCACCGAAATATTACCAATTCTTGTGTTTATGAAACTGTGGCTTTTTTGTCACCAGTGAGAAAGGTGGAACAGCTTCTAAGCTCAGCTGTAGCCAGATGTAGCCAGGGTCTGCTCCAGTAGCGCAGTGGCAGATCGCTCGGCTAGTAAGTGGGGTGTCCTGGGTTCGAGTCCCAATCGATGCAGTTGTCTTTTCTTTCTTTCTCAAATCAGAGCAGCTTGTAATCTCACAAGGCAAGTCTTTAATGCTAAAATGTCTGCTTCGTTAACGCATTATTTCCTTAGGTTGTTAGTGGGGTTAGGTTAGGTTAGTTTAGTTAAATTTCATGCCGTAGGTAATTAGAACTTCATGCACCTGATGCGGCTGATTGGGCACTATACGAAGTATTCAGAACACTTCAAATTACGCTAACCAGAATGAGGGGGCGTTGACGCAACGACTCACTTTTGCATTCTCGCAGCTAGAATTTAATCACGGTGACAAAGAAAGGTGTCTCTGCCATGGTAACAAGGATACCTGGATTAGCTAAATCCGACATCTTTTGCGTGACTGCTTGCAGTCTTATATTCCATGCCAATAAGGTTAAATAATCCGCCCGATGAAATTATCCCAGTCGATTCTGAACTCACATTATTGACTGTTTTCGTTGCGAGCCGGCAGACCTGCCGCCATGTTGGCATTTCAGACAATTTCTCAAAGGCAAGTCGTTACGTAAATGCGCCCAACCAATTTAAAAACCTCCAGCAATTTTCTCGCTCACTACCTTTTACTTGGTTAATACTACATCTGCTGGTTGCTTAATTCTCGCTTTTACCGGAGCGGAAGGGTTTCGAGTTGTTTGCACGTTGTAACCATGGCAACGACGCGAACGCAGAACTAGTGCTTCCACTTACAGGGAATTGTTCCCTTTTTAGGGGAAAAACGCTCTTCAAAGAGAAAAAAATATAAAACTGGGAAAAAGGGGCAAAATAGGGAAATTCAGCGGTTTATTTGCAAGTTGCTATTTTTTTTTGTGACTCATGATCTCACTCTCTTTCTCCATCCAGACCCACATTTCGAAACTTCTACTCCAACAAACGCGTGTTAACATTTTAAACCCTTACCCAACCCCAATTTACAATTTGGTTAGTGATTATTTCTTGTCTGTTGCTGGTTTATTAAGGCTAAAATGACGAAAATTGTGGGCGTACTAATTTTTACAGGCCCATCCATACACATCTCTTCTGGCAGGAACGGCAGGAGGACCAGTTCTAATAAAATAAGTAAGTAGTCGTTTGTATTTTATATTCAATTTCCGTCAATAAAAACGGGCCATTAAAACGGGCTCATGATTTTTTTTAAATTAGGAAATGCTAAAAATTAGTGTAATGAAGGGAAGTTAAAAAGGGAATTTTTTTTGTACAGGGAAAAAAAAAGGAAATTCTGTAAGTGAAGCACTGCGCAGAACCTCTCTTCCTGCCTCGTGACACGAAGTACGACGCGTGCAGCATGACACCGTCGAATTATGCCAACAAGAAAACAATTTCTACTGCAGTACACGGCAGAGAACTGATTTCTGAGTGCCAGCATTCGATGGTTTGTTTTTGATTCGACAACCCCGAAATCCACGTCGTGTTGGATTTTGAATTCTCGCTGAGAGCAGCTATCCATTCTACCGTCGTCTGATCAGTGGTAGAAGCCGTTCTTTGTGCGGGCCATAGCAAATTTTGGAAATAGCGTGAAATGACAACAATGCTATAGCAATGTTTAAAATTACTGTCGCACTTTGATCCCTGTCCGTATTGTTATTTATAAAACATTTAATTTGTTGTACATAATATTGCCACATTCATTTAGTAGAAACTGGAAACTAATCGTAAATAAATAACGGTTGACCAGAAAATAGCCGTCGGCGAGCGAGAATTTCTCGTTGCATAAAACGCGCCCTGACGGTCGTCACGAATCAGTAATAAAGACCACCGAATCGATCCCTGGACATAAGGACGTGACGACAGGCGGCTACAGACCGAATATCAGCGTCTGTCGTCGGGCGACTGGTCTGGTGCAGAGAAACAGTGCGCCATTGTTGGATAAGATCTAAATGAGAGGGAATCGGGTGTCGGGCGAGCGGAAGGAGGTGACGCGGAATGAGGGGGAAGGGGAGGGGTGGGGGCTACATGCTACCAAGATACGCAAAGAACAGATTGCGATCCAACACTCGAACAAGAAAACATCGGTTCTTACTTTAAGATGGACCAAGATAATGGCACGGGATGTGATGTTAGCGGGACGCTCGAGGAGGAAGAAGGAACGTTTACCAAGAAAAGATGGAACGGCAGCAACCTGTCAAGTGGAAATGTTGTTTCTCAGAAGCTTTTGAAACTTTAAACGAAGTTGTCGTGTGATTTATTGTTTATCATATGTTTTTAATTTTTTTTTAAATTATTATTATTATTTTTAACCCTTGTGCTTGCTGAAGCAACCTAACGCTCGTATAAATGAACAGGCTCAGTTTTGAACTTTACTAGTCGTTTCAAGGCAAAATAAGGCCGGCAAGGGAGGGGGGGGGGGTTATGACTAGCCCGGGGATATGAACTGGTAAACTTGCAGTCGTGGTAGGAACTGAGAGAATAGGTTAGATTTTTTTCCGGTGTTCTGGTAATCACTTACGTTACCCAGACCAGCAGGTTTGACAGGAATCTTTGAACCTTTCCGGTTGAGGACAGCTTCTTATGGCAGGTTGGCTGAGCTCCTTCACCACTCGGCCATCACGTAAATTTAGGTGATGGCCGAAGGATAATATAAACGCAATAATTCAAACAATTAAATCAGCATTGGAGTGAGCGACGTTAACGATATGGCTAGTTAATCCTAAAACTTGGACTTATGATGCTCTTCCAGCTGAAGAGCCATAGCACCAGAAGGCGAAAAGGATAATTATGCTAGGTAATTCCAATCGGACATTCCTAGGATCTTTTACGTCTGAAGTGTACACAATGGTCCCACAGAGTGGATAGGCCTAATGCTGTCTGGAAATCACTTATGTGGGGTTTTTCTTTCACTTTTATTATAATGTTGTAATTTTCTTTAGAAGCGTTACATCTGCGATTTTATACTGTAGCCTAGCATTTTTTGCAACAAATGCGAGCAATGATAAATGATAACACGCTTGCATTTTCAACTGTGTTCCCTTAATAGAGCCAAGATTATATCCCACAATACAAGTATTGGCGAGTATTCATGAAGTATAAGATCATGTGGGCAGAGTGGGACCGGAAACCGTACAACCTACAAAATTGCTGGACTTCCCAATTCCTTCCTCCTCCTGGCTATTTTCGGGAGGATCAGGGCTTAGTTGGGCCTCGTGCTCATGTCGATTGTGGCATGTCAAAGATCCTGGGTTTTCGCTTATATTTCTCTAATTGAATTGCCCCTCTCATCATCATGGGGCAGATAATCCAGTTTAGGTTCACGCTCCTTATAAGCGAAAACAAACATTCTTCCCACTACTGGGATTTCATTGCCATTTCACTGTGACGTCACGTCACATTGTGGTGTGTAATGTGGGCCAGTTTTAAGATATGGTGGTGGTGTAGCTTGATGATTGGCAGTTACTATGTCATGTGCCAGGGGTTCAAAGTTCGAGCCTAACGTCAGGCAACTCTGGCATTTTCGTGAAGAGTAGGTCCCTGTGATGCATCGTGCTCATGTCAATTGTGAGACGTAAAAGATCATAGGAATGTCCGATTGGAATTACCTAGCATAATTATCCTTTTCGCCTTCTGGCGCTATGGCTTCAGCTGGAAAAGCTTCATACCTCCGTTTTAAGATTAACTAGCCATATCGTTAACTTCGCTCACTCCAGTGGCGTCGATCCATGCTTCATGTAATTTCTTTGCTTCCAAGAGCAACACAACATTGTTGTACTGGTTATTTCGACATTATATAATTGCAGTTTTTGCTCTGAATTCGTTCACCACATTCCTCAGCACGTCTGCATTTCCCCTACATAATTCAAAACATACGATTTGCATATTTGTACGTTTGTGCGGTTCTCCTCCAGAAGTAATCCCCTAAGAAGGTGATAGATGAAAGATTGATAGAGCAAAGCGAAACACATATTGAAAAGGTTTAGTTTATGTGGAAATCGCTCGCTTTGCTCGCTCAATTCACGCACCTTCGTGCTTCACAAACACGAATGTTTGACACCCTTTTAAATCCAGGTCAATGGTTTTGATTTTTCCATGCATCAAGTCAGTTGATACAAAACCAATTTTGAGATCTATATGTGGTATGTTGCAAAATACGTCGTCATTTTAGGTTATTTGCGTGCCTCATTTTCCAGATCATCTCAGTACGTAACTAATATCTTCAAGACGGTTTGTTTGTCACTTTGAATGAACAGACGATGACGTCAGGAGCAACACCATGAGGATTAAAAAAAAAACCTTTGAAGTTATCTTTTTAGGGTTTTTCGCTTTTTGAGAGTCAAAAACTCAAGTTACAGCGATGAAAATAGGCCTATATCCGAAGCGAAATTTAATTATCTTTCGTTTGGTCGTACTCCCATCTTTGTAGGTACCTTGGTTCCAGAGTAGTAGAGATTCAAACACGCACGCACGCACGCACATCACACGTCTTTAATGATGTAGATGGAGTTGAATGTGCAATAAACGTATCAAAAAAACGAAACCAATAGCACGTGCGAATTAAAACAAGTCGTATATTTTGGTACCGAATGCTACATTAAACGCAGCGATACCTTCATCATAGGGTTAAAAAACTACATAAAAATACCTTACGTTATGCTTTACGTGGTTCAGTCATGATGGTATGGTGTGGCTGCCGCAGCAGTAAAACAAACAAAATCTGGATTCAAAATAACAACTACTGTTTTTTTGTTTTTTTTTTTACATTTAACCTATCATTTGCAACGATTGCTTATAATACATTTCTCGGTAATATGACATTTACTGCATGTTTTATACCATATTTGTACATTCGTTATTCTGAATCCATAATTTGATTGTTTTAGTGTCTCAGCACACATACCATAAGCATCACGGTTGAAACATTTGCCATAATTTGTAAGGTGTTTTCATATATAGGTTAGCTATTGTGCCCCCGACGTAACATGCGCCGGTCTAGCTCGTTCTTGCAGCCTCTCCGGTACCCATATGGCCCCCCCCCCCGCGTCAATAATAAACCAATTCCTGCTATGTGCATCGCATCCCAACTTTGCTTACTTTGCTTCGTGCATCTCATCCCAACTAAGCACAGTCTGTTTTTTATGTAATCTTCTGTATCGAATTATAAGACTTGTATTAATTCGCATCTACTATTGGCTTCGTTTTCTTGATACAAGTCTTAAGATGTTAATAAAGAAAGAAAGGAAAGATACATGCTTTCCTCGATTTGAATCCTGCCAAGAACTAATGTTTCCACAGGTATGAATACATATGAATAAACTGTGTTACTGATTGTCGTACAAGTTTTATCCTAACAACGTGAGTTTTCTGAGGCAAGGATAGACTTCCCCCTAACAGATGTCCATTGTTACCATTCGATGAGCTGACTGTTTGGCCACTACAAGCTGAACCAATCATCAACGTCGTCAGTCTTTCATGTAGGGTCGGTCATAAGTCCTGATGCCCCACGTGTCTACCTCGTGGCCACTCACGTCACGTGGCCGGCACGTGCAAGCGCGTGTCCTCTTGTGTCTTCCTTCACCGCACTGATGGTCAAAACAGACTTTGCTTTCGTGTGGGGTCACTTTTAATTTATCTAGGTTACCCAATATGGACTTGGAGGACTGGACCAGACTGGCTGGAGACGGGCTGCGGGGTTGGTTTGCCACCATATGTTGTAGGAATCGAAATATTGCGTTGGTCTTGAAAGACTGATGGTTTTGCATTGATAGATATTTTTTTCAAAACGGATTAAGAACCCCTTAGGTGCCAAGTCTAGGTAATTTTCAACACACAAACACACACACACACAGGCAAAATTTCAATTCAGTCGAGCATTCTAATTTGCTCGTTCGGCCAACAAGATATAAAAAGAATGAAGTAGGTATACAGACTCGACCGTGATTATCAAGTTTGGACTATTCTAGATACTTATTATTTTTATATATATATATATATATATATATATATATATAGCGGTATTATTACCACCATTTCTTTTCTCACAGGAAAGCTTTGCCGTGGGATCCTGTTGCGGGGAATTTTGCACAAAATGTTTATTTTCCGGTGATTTTAGTCTTTTGTACAGCCGTACCGGCTAGAACACTTATAGCAACGACTTTGTCCATCCGTCCTTCGCTTTTTTTCAATTTCAGAACGGTACCAGATAGAGACACAGTTTTCCCCATTAGATTCAATGACCATTATTTCACGGACAATTAAAATGTCGTTGCTTCCATATATCTAACAGGCTTTCTCGACGTAACTCAATGAAATAATAACATTTGATCGTCGCATTTAAACCCTAAGGATAACATGCAACCGTGAAAACAAAATGATTTCGTTAACGACACACAATAGCTCATTTGAAATATTCTCGACACCATATTGCATGGATGAATGGGCGTAGTCTCGAACAAAATCCTCCGTTACTTACGAAATTAAAACGGCAGGTAAAAAAAAAACATATGCTAAAAACCGAAAATTTGGCTTAAAATCACGTTGCGTGTCGAGTTGCTACGAGTCGCTGCTCGCTTCATCAACAACACTCATTTTATGACGTCTGTCTCGTCACTTTGCTCGCTATACCACTGTTCTATATACGTGGCGTGTTAGCCGAACACTGAAACTGTGTCCCGGGAGGCACAACAGTGTTGCATAAATGAATAAGCCTATTGTCCAACCCAATTCTCCGGTAGGTGCCACTTAAGAAATTAAAACGGCAAGTTAAAATTAAGCCTGAAAGTTGAAAATTACGCCTAAAATCTAAAACAGGCCTAAAAGCTAAAGTAACACATTTTTAACTGGCAATTGTGATGGTTAATGCTTTTAGATTATGCAATAGAGATCGCTGTTGCAGTGCGCGATAGAGGTAATATTCCATATTCGAAAGTGGCGGAAGTGGGCAGAAGACCGGTTGCAACTACAGCTTGTTATAATTTAAATACGAAAAAAAAAGTATGTATATAGGCTTAATAGTTTATTAAATGAAGTCAATACAAACTAGGCACTCAAACCTAAACAAATAAATATGTCATGGTGTTCAATCAGTATCCAACGTGTTTGTTGTGATAATTTTATTACCCAGAGCAGTAATTGAACATATCCGTGATCAAATGTGTATCCTGTATAATCCAGAATGATGAAAAAGTGTGTTTTCTAAGAGCAAGAGGCAACTTTCAGCTAACAAATTCGTCTACAGTAGGATTAAATAAGGGACAAGGTGAGTATATGTGTAACTCGTATTAGGCCACGCAAAAAAAATTGTTTGGTTTACGGGCGAGGTTGCAAATTGAACCACCAGGCAACCAGGTATTTTATTTTATTTTTTATTTTATTTAACTGACCACATTTCTTTGACATGTACCTAGAGTATGTAGTCAGCCTAAAAAAAAATTATATTGCTAATATGTTATTTATGTCATCTAGTATTCAAAGTATTTTAGTTTTCGTTAAATAACTTCTTTGTGGTATGAGCTAGACGTTTGAAATTGGCACCATTGGAAAGCTCGTTTCGAGGCGGTTAAAATGATGTACTGGAATGTCAAAAACAGTCTATATTTAGCAAAAATGTGATTTTTAGCGGGTGAACCAAGATTCAGATAAAAAGTTTTGACCCGCGATAATTTAAAGCACCCGCACGCGCCTGTAAGCCAAACAATTAACTTTGCATAGCCTAAAGCCGACAGTTTATACACTATGAATCGAGAGTACAGTTATCGCCTACTAGCTGAAGTCCGTACTAGTAGTTCGGTTGAATGAACGGTTTGCAACACTGGTCATGTGTATGCCCATGTTCGGCCGAATTAAGTTTCTTAACATTGTTGCGCACACGGTTAGCAAACGCTGATTTTCGTTTGCTCCACTCACTCAATCAGGCACTCAAATCCCCCTCTGTTAATGATCCCCTCTTTCTAATGATCACTTGTACAACTCTTCCATTGTTGTAGCCGTGCCTTAATTTCGTGACGATGCACGGCTGCAACAATGAAATCATTGTTGCGCTGTACCGTGCAGTCTTACTACCATGAATACTGCACGCCATGAAACCCAAAGAAAAAGTAAAGATAATTAACACTACCTGAGGCTGCTGACGAATCAGCAGCGTACGAAACACATTCACCTTCCACATTTTAAAGGGATTTGAGACAGCAACACATCTGTATCTGAATCATCAAACAAATCGTCGGCTATGTTGGCCACCGCCATTGAGTCACAATGGAGTCTACTTTCAGGAATTAGAGACTGCACGCCACTCGCAACAATGGACTCGTTGTACAAGTGTGTTAGACAACGTTGTTCGGCAACAATGCTGTAAGAAAGCCTGTGTTGATCTCGTGTCGGCCTTCGGCACTCGATCGACTTCGGCTTTCTTACGGCTTTGTTGCCGAACGCCGTTGTCTAACTGATACTTGCAGTTGCATTATATGTATTCTTCCACGTTCATGTTCGTGCTAGCGGAATACAGTATCAGCGCATCAGGTAACTCAAATCAACCCCCCGCCCCCCCCCGGTGGCCCCCAACGGGGAGGGGGCCCCACGTTCGAATGATCACTTCTACTATATTCTACCTAGCCATATTAATGTTCATGCTGGCAGAATTAAATAAAGCTCTAGGCGGTCGGTCTCGAGAAGCATGCTTTCCTGAAAAGCTTTACCACAATGCAATCTCTTCAACCGCATGATCGGGGCTGTGGACCGTTGCCTGCTCCCCTTTCTCTTGTGCAATTATATAATTATATATAGATTCCCTACAAGCACTGCATCCACTCTAAACTAAAAGGCTTAAACTACTGCAAGTTTTATTACTGCAAGTAAAGTAAGGTGTCAGCAATAAAGACTGGCCTTCTTAAATACACGATACACTAAAATGAAAAAGAAACAACTTTTCCCGCGTGGGACTCGAACTTGGGGACACTTCTATTACGGAGCCGAATGTACCGCTGGATTGTGCGGAAAGACCCAAAAAGAACGTCTAGTCCCGATAAAATGTTGTGCACTTTTTTTGTTTTAATAAGGCTTGGTTGCTATGTTAAAAATGTTAAAAATTTACTAGAACAATTTTCAAGTTCCTTGTGCCGGATACGTTTTTTTTTTCACTGCGATGGTTAAGTTTTGGCAAATAGATGTGCTTTTAGACGCACGGGCCTATACGTGGAAAAAAGAAATCACCAGGCCTATAGTGTCTTACGCCTATGAATTCCATTGCTGGATACAGAGCAGACACAAGTATTTTGACGATTCCTTCTTCGCAACCAGCTCTTCACAATTGCCATGGGGTAAAAAAGTTCTCGATAACAATCTCGCATCCTGTCTTGCATGCACGCAGTATTTGCATAATTAATCGTGCATGTCTCAAGAAGAATGCGAATAGTTTAGTCTGTGCTATTCCGCGTTCCCTTTCCATTCCGTTATTCTTCTTTTAACCCCTGGGGAATTCTCGTTCAGCAGTTTTACCACCGTTAACCCTAAAACGCAAACTGTTATTGTAAGTACGGTTGCATTGTGATGAATGGCGGCCTGCATATGGCTAGCACACGTGGCCAAGATAACAGGGCTGAGAATACGCCCGCCAGCCCGTGCCAGGAAGCTAAAGCGTGCTAAAGGAAGGAAAGGAAAGGAAAGAAGGGGGGAAAGAGATGCTAAAAGCCAGATGAAGGGATAGATAGAACGAGGAAAAGAAGAAAAACAAGGGTTGCTTAGCAACGCAACCATTCATCTTTTTTGAGATGGATGGGCCTCAGATGTCGAAGTGAATGGAATTCAAATTGCCTCTCTTCTACCTGTCCGCATCCGCGCTGATATTGTTGGGAAGATGACTTGGGTCGGACGGTGAAGGATTTACCATTTCACGCAAAGGAATTGTTGAAGAATTGCTTAAAACTACTTGCGTCCTTCGTGGGACAAAGCTTTTTTTTGGGAGGGTATGAGGGTGTACGACTTAGCGACTCACAAAAAGAGAACGTCGTCTGGTAAGATGTCCCGTTTCGCAGAATCCCGATTCGCTCATTAAACGGATTAAGATTTTTCTGCGAAAGAGAATTCCCCCGTTTTGCAGAATCCCGTTCGCCGAATCAAAATATTCTTTATAAATGTAACAATGGAGAAGTTACAGATGCGTTCCTAATTGGAAGGAATTTGTGATTAGTCGAGGTTTCTGATGAATATGTTTAGCCGTAGCAAGTACGACAGCGCGAGCGAGGCACGTAATTTTCGGGAAAAAATTATTCGTGAAACGGGAATTAAAGGGCAATTACATCCATTTTGACATGCATGTTTAACTTTTGGATCACTTACATTATTACTAAACACAAGAATTGCGGTAAGAATACGTTACTTACATCCGATACAACATCACCAAAACACGACACGGAGATCGCCATTGTTTTGCTGGAACGCTCAGAAATTAATACCGACAGATGTCACTTTTCGATTACGTCTCGCAACCGATTGAGATAGCTGCAGTGACTGTGAGGAGCTCAAGCGTCTGACGGCCTTAGCTGGCCGGCAGTGTAGTGGCCAGCTAAGGCCGTCAGACGCTTGAGCGCCTCACAGTCAATACATCTATCTCAATCGGCTGCGAGTCGAAATCGAAGAGATCCGTCTGTCGGCATTAACTTCTGCGCGTTCCAGCAAAACAATGGCGACCTCCGTGTCGTGTTTTGGTGATGCAGTAATTAAATAGTTATATCGGACGTACGTAACGTATTCTTACCGCAATTCTTGTGTTTAGTTATTGCGTAAGTGATCCAAAAGTCAAACATGCATGTCAGAATGGATGTAATTGCCCTTTAAGAAAAATCTTAATTCGTTTCATTTTCTGCGAAACGGGATACTGCAAAACGGCCATCACCGTCAAAATACTCGCACAGAAGAGATTCAGTTTGCTATATAACTAACTACATGTAAACCTGCAATTTTAAAAAATAAATAAAAAACTTGCCAACATCAGAACAGTATAAAGACAAAGGAACTTTTTTAGAAATGTCTGTCAACATATAAGATTTAAACAGTAGCCTACTGACGTTTCGCTCATTCGGACTGCTGAAACTCTACATATTAAAACAGTTCGTTTTTCAGTTTAAATTTTCACTACCGATCAATGATTTTTTGCTAGTGTAATGCCACCAGTACATGCCAAAAACATGAGAACAGGGGGTTTGCAGAAAAAAAGGGAATTACTTGAAATAAAAGAAGAGAAATACACGGAGCAACCTCCCTTTCACCTGTTAAGATTGTTTGAGGATGGACAGAAACAATTTTGAAGGGAAACGGATTTTTGCACGGCGCAATCGAGATGAGCACAACGCAGTTTCAAAGATTTCTTCCCAACTGCGCAGAGAGTTAAGTAAATCTTCATTCAACCCGGATCATGAAACAGTCGTGCTAAACATTCGACCAACTTGTATCTACCCTCCCCCCGACCCCACCAATGAAATGTTGCAACAATTAGGATAAAAAATTATGTTAGCTATGAACCACAGCACTTCAGAAGTTATTTTGAAAATATTGGAGGGCATGTTAAAATTAAAACTCGGCTAAAAGAGTAGATGCTTCCCATCTTCAACTATTGACCATTCCGTATTCCTCGAACTCGAACTCACAAAATTATATTATTATCGAACTCGCCTGTGAGTTTGGCAGAAGCTGGTTTGATAATATTACTTTTGTTATTATTGTGACCAGCTATTTATGTATAGCAAGGCGCAGCACGAGTCAACGCTCGTGGTGGACCTTGCAGTTACATAAGCTGCTTGTGCGCCCTGCCAACTCTGCCCAACAGCAGACTTGGCAGGACGCAAGGATGCACACATTTCCAGTTCAATGGATGTACACTGAAATGGATGCTGAAATGGATACTCACTTAAAGGGGTATACATCCCAGCGCCATTTTTCTCGATCCTCCACATCAAGTACGGCCCCAAAGGTCTATTTACTTACCGTTAGTCTTTCCCTTGCTAAAAAACCGTTTTAAAATGTGGCGTCTAGGAGATTTTCTGTTGAATATTGTTAACTATATTTAAGAACGACCCGTAACTATATGATGTATTGCGCGCGTCCAATAATCATGACGTTTCATCTCTGTGCGTACATCTACTAATTTTCTAATAATTACCATGAGATCTAAAATCTAATAAACTAATGCGGTAAAAATTAAAATTAATTATTCCAATAGATCGCCGAAGCAAAATTGTAAGACACTAGCCTAGAAAATTATAAATTGTAATTTTAAAATACGAGAATCATTCCGGTTTGTGACGACACAATCGTTGACTAGATTCTGTCTCGTGTACTATTCTTAAAGCTAATCGAGACAGCAGCTATGCGAGACCTTGGCACCATAATTGGTCGGATAACGATCTGCCCGTAGCTCTAACTTGGCACGCGGAATGTTATAAGGCAGGCCGGGTGTCCCTTTAACAAATTCACCGCCTGAAGTCTCATTATTGAAAGTCTATACTTTTGTCAATGCCTTATAATGTGGAGGCATTTTGTAGGCCAACAATTCGCCGAGATGGTCGATGTAATTCGTCATATGCTGATTGCTGGCCCGGAGCCTTTTCTTGTTCAATATTCTTCATGTTCTTACCCTAATTCTTCCTACAATTTTAGAAGACTTCTCAATGTAGGTACACAAAGAAGAAATCTTGTGCGATAAACTTTTTATCTGGCATTACTGACTGGAAAAAGAATTTTCACAAAGGTATTCCGACTGACATTACTACACAGATCTGTTTCAATTGAAAGTTGTTAGCAGCTTCAAGGTGACCTTGATAGGTTAGGAAAACGGGCAGCTGATGATAAAATGAAATTTTATACAGAGTAATGTGTTATTTTACGTATTGACAAACGTAAGGCTTTGAGAATTACTTGCCTGGTCATCAGTTTCAAGAACACACCGACATGAAAGATTATGCCGGTCTCCTTATGGGCAACCATCTTAAGGTCTATAACCAGGTACAACAAGTTGTGATTGATGCTCGGAAAATATTTTTAATTCTAAAGTTTATGCAGCTCAAATCGTGGACACTTCTGAACATCAGAAAATTATATATGACCTTTAGTATGTATGCACGACCAAAAGTTGAGTACTGTGTAAACGCCTGGTCACCCCATTACATTGGTGACATTTATAGGTTGAAACAAGTTGAAAGAGCTGTCACTGGGCACCGTATTTCGCTGAAGGGTTTGCCTTGCAAAGAACGTTGGAAAAGGCTTGATCCGACAACCTTTGTTGGTAGGCGTTTAAGAGGTGACTTATCAAGACTCGTCAATTCTGTGTTGCGGAGTAATTTTGCCTGTCAACCCTCACCCAAACCGGAGGACATATCATGAAGTTGTCAAAACCACTAGTTCACACCGTTGTTGGACAGTCTTGCTTCACTGTGAGAGCCATTAATTCTTGGAATGGCACTCGCAGAGCGAGTTATGACAGCGCCTTCGACGAGCAGTTGGAAGAGACAATACGATTTAATGTTAAAGTGTTTTTATTTGTTGTTCGTGTATTGTTGGATACTTTTTATTGTTGTCTTATTGTAATTGAGTGATGTGCGCAGGGCGTCTATTGTTGATGATCTGTACATTGCTGTACTGCTCTGAATCATGACTACTAGGGTGAAACTTGGGTAGCAATCTTTGCTAAGCCCGGGCCTCTAAAAGCCAGTCAATAAATATGTTCGAACTATAAAAATATGCTTCGTTCCTTCATCCGATCCACCATCTTCTTCATAATTGCATGTTTTGCTGTGAACCGGTTACACAAGCTTGTTTTCTTCCAGCATGAATTTAATTTAATTTAATTTAATTTAATTTAATTTAATTTAATTTAATTTAATTTAATTTAATTTAAT
>JAHWFP010091438.1:0-10429 GCA_023313725.1 Lithobius niger | reverse complement strand
ATTTAATTTAATTTAATTTAATTTAATTTAATTTAATTTAATTTAATATGCTGTGGCAGGTACGTGCGGTATTCACTTATGACTCTGTGCTGTGTATTGTTGAGGAGTTGTAGGCGGTTGTATAATTGCAAAGGTTATCATGTTTTGCTTTTGCTTTTATCACCAACTGAACAATTGTTACCCTTACCTGCCCAACTAGGGGATCTGGGGAGCACTGTAAGGCTTGCAACAACGTTTCCCCAGCGTACTGTTGCAATACTTCCAAGGTTGTTCTTTCTGAGTTGCTAAGAAAAACTTCCAACAATTCGTCATACTCCGACAGCAACCAATTGGAAGCAATGTTCTCCGGTCAGAGGTTTTTCTTACCCTGAAGAAATCTAATAACTCAAAATCAACTTTATTACGAGTGACAGAAAGACCAAGACCGGATCGGCATTCAAACGCCTCAAATCTAGTGAATATAAATCATGCCTGTTCATCTCTTAATATGAAAAACTCCTTTAACATTTTGGTAACACGGCGTTGCACCCCCTCAATATTGTTGGTGCCCATAAGAAGATGAGGGCACCACACCGTACTGGCTTACTCCAGAATCGACCGGTAGCCGGTGACAACAATCATTATTTCTCTCAATAACGATACCAAGATTCCGTTGTGAAGTACACTAAAAGCCATACTCCATTGCGCAGCCAAATTAACCATAGCAGTCAGCGTCAATCGTCCGGAGTTAACCTTCGACTCGAGACTCTTCGGATGTGTTGTGTTACGTGAATGAATTGACTCAATTTGAAACTTGGCAGACATTCTAGCAGTAGTAGTAGCCTACGGGAAAGGGATTCAAATCGAGGAAACCACCGATTATGTTAGGGAGAGAGAGTGTCCAAAAAGGACGTCTTGGTAGTACGTCATATCTTCCCTGATTGGCACGTCTTTTGCTTATCGTTCTCTTTTCGTGACCCGTCAGATCAGCTTTTGCTCAAGCTGATGGGATAGGCATAAAACGTAAAGCTAACCAACCATGTATAGGCTAGTTCTTATTTACATTCTCGCATTGACAGTCACTGGTGAGTTACAGGGACCGCACGTTAATAGTAAAATTTGGTAAAAGCAGACAAGTAAATCATTTATTGCAATTGAAAAAATACTGAAGACTGGCTTTGTAGACCGTTTCAAAGACACTGAAATTGACGAAAATTCGTTGTTTTTTTTTGTTTTACAGGCTCCCAGGGACCTAAAGCACCCCCTCCCCTCATTAATTAGCTCATTTCTCGGACCCCGATTCGAATTCCAATTTTTTGTCCCCCCTCCCCCCAACAAAAATTTCTGTGGCCTCAGTGCTGTCCTTGGCAAGTTTATTTTTTTTAATTCGGTATGCCATAAAAAAAGAATTAAATTTAAAGTAAACACGCAGTAAATTCGATCCTAGTCTATCCCAGTTCTTCCCAAGTGCTAGGGGACACTTAACAAGCTATGAGTTGTACAAGGATAGGGGATTATTTCTACAGAGGTAGAAATAATAAATAATACACATACAGTTACTTGCCAAATGGTGGGATTTTAGACATGAGTTCTAACTGACGGCAATGGTAGTCAGAAGTCCAAGACGATTACAGTAGCCTAACCTGTTGTAACAGCGCCTGAGGAGAAATCTGTCGCTAAAGACCAGGAATGAATTTTCCGACTATAGCATTTATTACTGCTAGGCCAGTACTCATTCGTGATTCAGAACCCTTATAGAAAGTTCCCTTCTAGACTAGTTTATGCGATCTGAGACGTGCATTCACAAAGACCTAGAATATTGTTAATGTATGTTTCAGGATGAGTTTCCCTTGTCAACCCTTCCCTGCCCTTTGGGTGTGGGCCGGTGTTACATTAGATTGGCCCACAACTAAAGGTGTTGCGAAACACTAATCAAATGACTAATAGGCCTAGTTCTAAATAGTGCCTCCTGAACTGCAGACGAGTACCCGTGAAGGGCCTATTAGGAACCAGCTACAGTATCTTGTCACCATTTTTTTTAACAACTGTTGAAAAGTTGTTACGCAGGTCTAAATAATCGCTACCACTTTTCTAATATAAAAAAAAAATGCTTCTTAGGGAACAGTTTAAATATGAGTCACTCACGCGTGATTTAGCATTTGGTCACGTGAGTTTCACGTCGCGATGTTGGAGGTCCCGAAGTCCTGACATTCCGTCGGCCAACGACATTTCGAGCGGAAACCAGCGACTGATTTAGTTGTTGGTCCCACTGACGTCTTTAGAGCGACAACGAATCGGTGAAGGATGGGGTCGGTCGGTCGGTCGGCCGCGCGCAAACGCTTCCATGCCGGGTTCCCTGTTCCTCCGATTTACGGCCGTCTTTATGGCTGAAAGGACCCGTCGAACGCACGCCCACGCAGAAGTAAACAAAGCACCCTGAACGGCGTCGGCCTGCATTGAAGGGGAACTATTTACGAAATAGGGAAAAAAAAAAGAAAGAAAGACAGACTAAAAAGAGGCACAAAGACCTGCTAAGACGGTCATCTCGGAAGCGTAAAAAAACCTTACAGGCTGTAACTAAAACTCATTGAGGTTTATGATGTTGGATTTAACGATTCTAAACAAAACCGTTCAGAAGAGGGGTGGGGTAGAGAACGTTTTTTTAGCGCTAAATAAAAGCTTTAGTGTGCCTTTTTTTGGGCAAAGCGCGTGTCCGTCTGCTTGATGCTTTTCACAAGACGATGCGCTGTTACGCGCGGTATATTTTGGTCTGCATGTGTGCCACTCCTCAATAGAGTTGGAGTGGGTCACTGATGTTGACCTGGTGAATCAAAAATTGGATGAACTGGGATTAATCGGGTCCCTCCATACAAAACAAAGTCAGGTCCGTTTTCTTCCGAAGTTGCAAAAAAGTCTCATGACTACAATGCTAACTAGAGCCGCCATCATTTCTTCTGACATACAGGAGCGGAGCATAAAATTATATTTGGGGAGGGTAACGGCAGTTTCCCCGAGGTGGGGTGAGGAGCATTTACACTTACATTATTGACCCTCCCTCCCTTCCTTTTTTCATTCCCTATCCTCCTTCCCTCCGAATTTCTCCTGCAACGCTCCCATTTCCTTTCCCACCTTTTTCTTATTTGCACTGAATCTTCAACTTTCCTGCCTCAACATTCTATTTATCCTGATTCTCAACTACGAAACAGTTTTTTCGTTAATTGATAATGAGGCTGCATGTTTCTCGTGAACCGAATTGTTGATCCTCAAAACTGACGCATTATTTGTTTGTTGATCCTCAAAACTATCGCAGTCTTTGTTTGTTGATCCTCAAAACTGTCGCATTCTTTGTTTGTTGATCCTCAAAACTGTCACAGTCTTTGTTTGTTGATTCTCAAAACTGTCGCAGTCTTTGTTTGTTGATCCTCAAAACTGTCGCATTCTTTGTTTGTTGATCCTCAAAACTGTCGCATTCTTTGTTTGTTGATCCACAAAACTGTCGCATTCTTTGTTTGTTGATCCTTAAAACTGTCGCAGTCTTTGTTTGTTGATCCTCAAAACTGTCGCAGTCTTTGTTTGTGATCCTCATAACTGTCGCAGTCTTTGTTTGTTGATCCTCAAAACTGTCGCAGTCTTTGTTTGTTGATCCTCATAACTGTCGCAGTCTTTGTTTGTTGACCCTCATACTGTCGCAGTCTTTGTTTGTTGATCCTCAAAACTGTCGCAGTTTTTGTTAGTTGAACCTCAAAACTGTGGCATTCTTTGTTTGTTGATCCTCATAACTGTCACATTCTTTGTTTGTTGATCCTCAAAACTGTCGCATTCTTTGTTTGTTGATCCTCAAAACTGTCGCAGTCTTTGTTTGTTGATCCTCTAAACTCTCGCAATCTTTGTTTGTTGATCCTCAAAACTGTCGTATTCGTTGTTTGTTTGTACAACTCATTATTCAATGTGAAATCCACACTCTCATCGGTTAACGCTCGCTACAAAACCCTTTGATCCCTTTGAATCACATTCACGTCGTCGTGGTGGCAGATAACCCAATTTGAGTTCGTGCTCCCAAACGACAAAAACAACACGCTGTTACAAATTAACGCTAACCAAAAAATGATGGGTTAATTTTCCGCCCAAAATAAAAACGTATGATGTGCGAGCGTGTTTGAATCTCTACTCCTCTTGAACTAAAGCACTTACTATATTAGAAAAGCGCCAAATGAAAGAAAATTAAACAATGGATCGAACAGGCCTACTTTCATAGCTATAACAGGATTTTTTCCCCCTCAAATATAAGAAAAACAGTTCTGAGAAAAGTTTGTGATGTCACACTTCGATCAATCATTACTTTTCCGGCAGAATAATAAACTGGGTTGTAAAAAATAAATCTACATAATTAAAATCATATGATGTGCATGCGTGCGTGTTTGTACCTCTACTCCTCTGGAACCAAAGCACCTACAAAGATAGGAGTAGGACCAAATGAAAGATAATTAAATTTCGCTTTTAATAAGCCTATTTTCATCACTGTAACTTGATATTATCACCCTCAAATAAGCAAAAGAACCTGAAAAACTAACGTCAAAGTTTTTTTTACCCGCATGATGTTTGTTCTTGACGTCATAGTTTGTTCATGAAAACCTCCTCGAGCAAAGAGAGATGATCTGGAAAAGGGTGCACGGACGACGTATTTTGCAACTCACCACATATTCATCTTAAAATTGGTTTTATACTAACCAATGAATTGATGAATTGATGCAGGAAAAAATCAAAACAATTGATTTGGTTTTAAAAGGGTGTTAAACTTTCGTGTTTTTGTAGCACGGAGGCGCGTGGATTGAAAGAGCAAAGCGAGCGATTTCCACGTAAACTAAACCTTTTCAATGTGTGTCTTGCTTTGCTCTATCGTAGGAGCATCGTAGGAGATTACATCTGACGTTCTGCAGATGTTTCTCCAAGTGAGGGATCATCAGAGAGTGAAGTGATAAGACGCCGATGGAAAAATCTGTACTGATCAGGACGTAAAGAACAATATTCTTAAAATAAGTAAAACAAGAAAACCCATATAAAGTGTATACCAACACAAATTCCAAGTGATGTGTTGTTCTTGGTGGTTACATTGATTCAGTCACGTTTCTGAGAAAATGTCTGCGCTGATTGAGTGAGCAAGGCGAACGAAAATCAGCGTTTGTCATAAGAAACAGCTCTTTTCTGATAAATTGCTTGATCTTAACTTTTTGCTTGACTCCTTGGACGTAAAAAAATAATATTGACCTTCTTTCAAGATAACCGATATCGCATACTACACTCTTATAATTTGCTTGGTCGTTTTTATGTGGAAGGTCTGTCTGTATCATAAGTGTTGCAGCAAGAAATCTCCTCGAGCGCATCGAGACGACGCGGAATGAGCGAGCGAAGCGAGCGACTCCGCTAGTAAAACCTTAAAAGGAAGAGACATGGATTGAGCGAGCAACGCGAGTGATTTCTACGTATAGTAATCCTTTAGACCTGCATCGGTTTTGTGATGTAGCAGTGGATCGAATAAACTGTTTGAAGCATGGATCGACGCCAATAGCGTGCGCTAGACGAACGATATGGCTAGTTTAAGTAAAGCTCTGCAGAAGATACAGCGTCTTTAAATCGTTGCAGAATTCATTGACAAAGAAGCCTAAAATCCCTTCTGTAGGCTAAGAATAGCTTCGGAAAACAGATTTGGAATCAGAATTTGATGTTGGATACAGAAAACCGGTCCCTATATATATGCACTTTTTTTCTTTTCAAAAAATTGGACTGGTAATAATTTTTTCCACTGCCTTTTTATGGACCACCCTCGTGAAATACGTTTAAAATAAAACAGTACCGTTCCATTTGCAACGATTTATACACACTAATGTTTACGCACGAGTAGCGATAAAAGTGTTCAAAATAAAACAGTGTTCATTTACATCACATGATAAACATTGTTTTCGTTAAAAACAATTTTGAAAAACATGCGTTTTAATCTAAAACATCACATATGTTTTATTGTGAACACTGTTGTCACTGCTGTGCATGATATTTTAAGCATGTGTTTACAACATGTTGTAAATTAAATGCTTTATTTTAAACGCTTTTTACGTCTGCAACGTTACCGTTTTAGAAGTTTTCTTATCACCCTACATGGTATTTGTACCACGCTTTTCTGCTTTTCAGCTAAAACGTTTTCAGGTGTTTATCTTAAAACAATGTTTCACAGTGTATGGTCAAACTCTAGAGTATGGACGTACATTGAATCCTTACATTGAATATTAAATTCAGTTCACTCCTTTGTTCACGTAATCTTGACGGAACTGAATGTTTTTATATCCAATTCTCGGTGCCGTACCGCGATTATCTGGGGCGAAGGATAATCGTCTAACTGGAAAATCGCATAATTGGAAGAACGTATAACGGAAAACAGTATAACGGAAAGTCGTCTAACAGGAAATTCGTATAATGGAAAACCGTCTAACTGGAAATTCGTATAATGGATTATCGTCTAACTGGAAATTCGTATAATGGATTATCGTCTAATGTCCCTGCCTCGCTCGCTGCGGCTATACATATAACATCAGAAACCGCAGTTAGACGTTGATCCAGTTAGACGTTTATCCATTATACGATTATCCATTATACGATATTTCGTTTAGATGATTTTCCATTATACGATATTCCGTTTAGATGCTTTTCCAGATGTTTTTTTTAGGCAGATTTTAGACAATTATCCCATTAGACGATTTTCCAGTTAGACGTTCGTCCGACGCCCCCGACTATCTCACGGGTAGGATTTCAGGCCTCAGGGTTGCTCGTCAAACACAAACCTCAAATACGACGCGATTTTGACGCATAAGTTTTAGCGCAAAAGATGTTTGCACACGACGTGGCCAACGATTACGTTAAAATCGCGTCATTCGAGGTTCGTGTTTGAGGAGCAATTAGACCGCGGCCTATACTCCCAGAAAGGTTTCGACGCCGGGTGCAGGAACATGAAAACGAATTAAAGAATGACTCTATAGACTGTAATGCTAAATGTATGAATGACTATATGAATACTCAATGTATTTGTGTAGCTAAACTCCTATTTTATGACTGACTTCGCTAATGGAGGGCAGACAGAAACGTTACACTTCAACGTTGTGTAACATTACACAAAATGACTGGAAATGACAGAACAACAGCGATTCTAGCGGGAAATATTGTCACTACAGAGAAATAACACGTAAAATGCGTGCAACGTTACACATAATACTGGCAAATAAAGCGACAGCAGCGTTCATAGCGGAAAATGTACTTATTACAGCGACAAAGCACAAGAACGATGTGTAACATTACAAATATTGGTGTTAAATTTGACGATAACAGCAACTCAAGCGAATAATATTTTCACTATTCATACTACAGTAATTTCATACTACAACAAAATGTTTTTCATTAAAGCAATTTTTGACGCCTTTCACGTATATTTCTGATGTCATTACACACATGGGCGTTTCCAAGACGAATTTTTGGGGGAGGGGAAGCAAAAATATCTGTTACTAAAAAAAATTTAAGACTTTGACTTTGCTCTCTTTCCATGTGCATCTTTCATCTTATGTTTACTTGCTCGAATATCCTGTGTAATGCACACTATATTTTTCCAGATTTTGTGTAAAGTTACACAATAATTATATGGCAGCCTGGCTGCCACAAGAAAATTGTGTAAAGTCACACATTTTTTTTTGCAATGTATACCTGAATTTTATTTCCGTTACGAAGGATTGAAAACGGTGCTGTTCAGAGTACCAGCGAACTTTCGCCGGTTACTCCGAAGAGCACCGTTCTCGGTCGAAAGCAATAGAAATAAAATTTAGCTATAGAAGGAGTCCTTAACGAATTCCTGCCCATGTTCACGTCTTCGTCATGGCGTTGTATCTTCTAGCCGAATTTATTTTTTACTATTTTGGCGTGAAAACGGTGCTGTTAGGTGCACTGAGACGTCACCTTTTCTGTGTTTTTACTGTACCACTTATCGGCTACAGCTTCTTTGGTACTTTATATAGTCCCGGCCATGCGCATTCGGGAATATGACTTCATCTCCTGTAGATCCTAGGATAGCAAAGTTGTTCCTTCGATTCGTGACATAATCTGTAGGCCCAGTAGTTAAAAGCGACGTTAATTCCTCAAATTTCCGTTTTTTTTTTTTTTGTCTCAAAATGCAAAGAGAGTAATGACCTTTGAAGCATTTTTTTGCAATTTGTCCATTTTGGGTTCTTATTCTGTAGTGGCACCGCAGGTTTGCAAATTATTCACAGGGCTAACTACACCATCAGTTAATATATGTATACACGTTCTTTCTCACTGTTGCTTATATACCTGGGGGAAAAAAACACTCGTACCACCATACGGGAACAATGAAAATATTTTCGTAGGGCGAATTAAATTGAATTGAATTGAAATGAATTAACGATGGTACACACCAGCTGCTTGGCAGAACCAGTAAATTCACCCTCCTTGCAGTGTTTTGTTAAATGTGTACAATTGTGTGTTCAATGGTTGTCAATCGTTCTTTTTCGTATTGCATTGTTGTGTGTGTGTGTGTGTGGGGGGGGGAGTAAACATATACTCATCTATTCAAAGCCGTTTCAATCCGTTAACGTTTAACCCGGTGTCTCAAGTTTTCTTCTTTTTTTTTCAGCACGAACCAGATTGCACATTCAGACGTTTTGACTTTTTGGCCGTTCATAAACTATTCACGGTACACCCAATCGTGACCCTATTTACAACAGCAGTAAATGGTGAGAAAGTCTAAAAGAGTTAACATATAATTATAGGGTCCATCTTAAAAAAAAGTTTGAAATTTTTAAATTTAGATTTGGCATACTTTCGGGCCCCCCCCCCCCATCATCTCCCCCCCCCCCAACAAAAAACAAAGTGTTGGGTGCACAGGCCTGGGCATCGTGCGCTTCGTTTTAAATTCGTGTCTTTGGAGGTTAACGCGCTCTAAGCTAAATAGCCGTAGCGCCAGAAGGCGAGAGGGTCGATAATTTTGCTAGGCAATTCCGATTGGAAATTCCTAGGATCTTACACATGCCACAGTTGACATGTGCACGAGGTATCACAGGGCCCTACTCTTTCAGAAAACGTCAGGCTCGAACCCTGGACCTCTGACACCTGAGCCGTGCTAACCATCAGGCCACCTTGCCCCATTGCAAATTCGGATCTGCGATTTAATAATATTTGCGATCCCAATGCGATCCCACTGTTTCAACCTCAGATTTTGGGAAACCCATTGGTAAAGAACGGATTGAAACGATTTTATGGATCCCACGTCAGACAACCACAAAACAGAAAAAAAAAACTATCTGAGTAGCCTACACAATTACTGTAGGCAATTGTGCAGAGGTTATGGCATTAACTATTATGAGCCCCATAGTTCTTTGTTGAGACATTTGAAGAAAACTAACGCTCATGTAGATAAGCAAGCTTAATTTTTAACCTTAGTGTTCGTTTTAGGAGAAGGGCAATAAGGCCACTCAAAATTAATTAAGTGGTTCTCATGAGCGCATGCATGGGTTTTTTCTTAGCGCATGAAATGATTTATGACACTGTCTAAAAAAAGAAAGTACCAGTCACGCATCAGTACTTTCACCACACATTACCTGGAGCCGATGACAACAGGAGCTCTTTGTTCCATTCACGTGATCGCCTAGAAACGAATCAAAGGTTCGTTCAGACTTCAGAGGCAAAACGGAACTAAAAACTTGGATCTAAAGAATGACTTTTATCAAATATGCAGCTTTTGCATCCTGATCCTGGACTTTAAAACATAAATATTGTACTCGACAACAAAATGTTAAGTTACCGATTTCGTTTTGTTTGGTAAAAAAAAAAGACATCTCCCGCATCTGATAAATCACGAATAAAACGTAAAAAACGCACCGCCCGCTAGCATTAGTTTTTTTTTAGTACCACTCCCGAGAACCACTTAATTAATTTTTAGCGGCCGCAAATCTTGTTACTTACATGTTTGCTGTTTACTGGCCAATCTTATGAGTCTTATATGGCTAATCTTACTTAGGCAGACATTATCTATGCCTCGTAGTTTTATTTCAGCTTCCTGCCTCTAGAACCTTCTAGAAACTTCCATTTCCCATAATACCCTTGTTACTTCGCGATTGTCAGGGGTTACGAAAGAGTATTTAAGCAAAGGGACCAGCATGGAAAAATCAGAAAGCCTTCGGGCCAGCCAACTGGTTGGTCCTCCTTCGACCCCTGCTAGGTCTCCTAGTTGGGGTGATTTTTGGCTGTTAGGCCTTTAGTAGGCCCTAATTTGGTAAGGCTCTTTTCCCCAACCTAAACCAAGCCTCTTAAACCTAACTTACCCCCAAAGTTCCCCAGTTTTGGTCCAGTGTAAAATAGTTAGCTGTCCAACAGTTAGTTAATTTTGCGTCGGGCCTAAGGG
>JAHWFP010091433.1:0-10095 GCA_023313725.1 Lithobius niger | reverse complement strand
CTATTTCCATCGCTGTGTTAAAACACATCTGAAATTGTTCATGACGTCAAAGTTCAATCGGGCAAAAGTTACTGTTAAAGGCAAACGTATCAGAACGAAATTTGGTTGCAAAAAACCCGTGAAGGACGAAATATTTTGCACCGCACTGTGTATAGATCTTAAAATTGGTTTTGCGTCAAGTGACTGGATGCACGAAAAAAAAAACAGACCTTTCGGTTTTAAACGGTTGTCAACATTCGAATTTCTGAAACACGGAGGTGCGTGGATTGAGCGAGCAAAGCGAACGATTTCCACGTCTAAACGAAACCTTTTCAATGCGTTTCTCGCTTTGCTCGTTCAATCTTTCATTTAGCGCTGTTCTCACCTTCGCACGGGCCTTACTTCCGGAGGATTAGTATGTTTTGAAGGATGTAGATGTTATTGCAGACGTGCTGAGGAACGTTGCTAACTGTGACCAACAATTGCAATTAGTATGCGTGTATATAATCAGTGCATCGAGTTTGTGGTCCTCTGGGGATCAAAGAAATTACATGAAGAATGGGTCGACGCAGATAGATTGAGCGAAGCGAACGTTATGCTAGTTAATAATGACGTATGCTACTCCTCTTGAACTAATGCACCTACAGAGATAACGAGTTTGATCAAATGAAAGACAATTAAATTACCCTTCAAATAGGCCTATTTTCATTGCCGTATTTTTTTACCCTCAAATTCGTGAAAAGCCATTCTGAGAACTATTCGTGACGACACAGTTCGGCCAGGCCAACTCATCAGAAAGAAATCAACTAAACTATATGAAGCCAGGAGCGACGCCGATAGAGTGAGTGAAGCGGTCGATAAGGCTAGTTTTATTAATTTATTAATTTACTAACTTTACCTAACAATAATGGGTATAGAATCGAATTGAAAAGTTTGAAATTTATAGGAAAGTAGCTTCAATTGGGTGAGAAGCTTATTCTCTCTGCTTCTCACCGCGCGTCGCTAAAAAAAATAGAGGAACTGGCTGAAACGGTATACTTACATAACAACGACAACGGCAAAGCCACATTCGCGCAAAAAGACGCACACCTCACCTCGTTCGAAACTGAAGCATCGCACACGTTTTATAATTATCCAGGAAGCCACAAAACATCGCTGATTCGATTGCACAAACTGAACACTTTCTTCTCTTTTCGAACCCATCCTCACATAATCGCTAACACAGATCCTCCATTTTTTGACGTTTACAATCGTTGACAATTGACCGTAACTCACGCGAGTAGGCCTAAGCAAGCAATGCCCTCTCTTCAACTCAGAGGCCAAATCATCAACTGACTTCCTATTGTCATCCATCCTCACCAGACATCGTTCATGCATCGGAACGATGGTTGCCCGGGCAACCAATCAAGCATCTCCAACTATTACGGGGTTGTCATAGATATCCGTCTTCCGTTTTTCCAACCACATTCCGTGCAGTCACGATTCCCTACCAAGAGGAAAATGCAAAATAGTTATAGATTCAGAAGAAAAAATGAATTAAAAAAAAATCTGATCGGACCAATAGGTCCAGTGACACGAATTTTGGGGCCCCACATGCTGATTTTTGAGCGCTCGTCTCCCGCTGGCGCTCGTCTCCCGCTGGTGTTCGGATTTCCGTCCCCGGGCTCTCGGAAAGAAGACTTTTTTATAAATACTTTTTTTGTGTGTGTGCAAGAGTCAGCAGTCTCTAGTCCTTCTGAATGTATTCCGGCAGTGAGTTTCCGGCAGTGCTGAATGGAGTCTTTACGATTGTTGTCATTCCTGTGAGAAACGCCCCCCCCCCCCACACTTCTGATTGGGGGCACCCGGACTTTCATTTTTCGTGTATTCTAGCAGGGAGTATCGGACAGTTTTGATGGGGGAGGCTTTAGCTTGTTTTTCATTCTGGACTCCCCACAGTGCTGACTGCGCACTGCCAGAGGTACCACTGCAGTAGTGCTCTTAGTAGTTTATTCTGGTGGTGTGGGGACGAACAATCCAGGAAATGTTCGGGAATGAAAATAAGAGGATAAATGAGGATGTCGTTACATTAACGCAGTCTATTAATCCTAGCCCCTTTATCTTTGGAATTCTGGTCGTTTGGAGATAGACAGGTCTGCCTGTAGGGTAGGACGGGGTTGAAATTGCGGTCACAGATTTTATTCCTCCACATATTGACAAATCCGTGAATACACATATCCTTGAAGGCCTCCATGCGTAAACTTGCAGAAAAACGATTAAGTACAACATTATTTGTTTTAGCAGAATTAAAAAAAAAACCCATCCCAACCAAACCTTAAGATGGAGAAAGAACACACAGCATATAAAAAGAAGAGGAAAAAAACAACAATTTAGATACGTCAAAGGGTCAACGAGACAAAAGTCTCTCTTAACAGATTTCCCACAGCAATTGTTGCAAAAATATCTCGGAGGTAATGTAATAAAAATTAATGTGTGACGACGTTAAAATTGGAATATTCCTGGTGACATAGGAGAACCACAAGTTCATGAGCATAACATGATTTAATTTTCGGCAGTTCGATTGCTGTCTTGGTCACCTTGACAAAATAAAAATTATCCACATACCTATGAATAATGTTAACAACGATGTTTATAAGTAGTGTAGGGACCCACACTCACAGTTAAAAAAGTGAAAACACAAATTAAAATTCCATTACAACATACAAGCGGACAAACTATCCGCCATCTTGGAAAGCGACATACTGAAACCACTGATCCTCAAACGTTAACCATTGGGAGATCTTTAAAATCGTTCTGCCACTTTTCCATAATGGGATAATT
Source organism: Lithobius niger (assembly GCA_023313725.1). Lineage (NCBI taxonomy): Eukaryota > Metazoa > Arthropoda > Chilopoda > Lithobiomorpha > Lithobiidae > Lithobius > Lithobius niger. The sequence continues at coordinate 7,296 of JAHWFP010091433.1, read as the reverse complement.
TTTTTTTAATGTTCCTAGCTCTGGTACGATTTGCTGCAATTGTACAAGCCTCTAACTGCAGTCTAATTTTTTTCAATTGGCTCAAAATAAACAATGAAGGTTCCACTGATTATGGAAAAATGGCAGAACGTTTTTAAAGCTCTCCCAATGGTTAATGTTTGAAGATCAGTGCTTTCAGTCTGTTGCTTTCCAAGATGGCGAATGGTGTGTCGGTTTGTACGCTGTAATGGGATTTTAATTTGTGTTTTCAATTTTTTAACTGTGAGTGTGGGTTCCTACACTACTTGAAAACATTTGTTTTCATTATTCATAGGTATGTTTTGTATTTTGTGTAGGTGACCAAGACAGCAATAGAACTGCCGAAAATTAAAGCATATCCTTATGAGCTTGTGGTTCTTCTATGTCATCAGGAACATTCCAATTTTAAAACCTCGGAGGTAAACAAATATACGAAAAGTTAAACGATGTTGTCTGCCTTTAAATGAAGGGCCTCGGGTACAGCCGTGTCTCAGAAAAGTCCTATCTTCGGGTAGGGGTTGAGGGACAAACTGTATACTGGGGAGTCTGGGGGAGCACTGTGATCTTCCCCTGTGGGGTACGAGGCATTAAAAAAAAATAATTTGAGCCACTTCTGGATTCTGCCGAAAAAAATTTGGATAAATATGTTTCACTTAATTAAACCACGCCTACACGTTCAACAATGAGGGAAAAAAGTGATTAAAAGTGCTTCTATTACGTCCTCAGGCCGCCCGCGCACTGAGCGACTTGGCCACGCAGCCAGGTTGCTGCAGCCAGTGAAAATGATTAGTGCGTGGTTTTACATAAACGGTAAACATTCTCATTGGCTGCAGCGGCCTGGCCACGCGGCCAAGTCGCTCAGTGCGCGGGCGGCTTTAACCAATATAGGCCTATCGAACCATTATTATTAGTTCTTTGCGCAACCTCAGTCGCGCCGCTTCCCCCCTCCCCCGGAAAAGTGGGATTTCAGCCTTTATCCATTACGTAAACTAACCATACCGTTCGCTTCGCTCAATCTAGCTGCGTCGATCCACGTTTCGTATGGTTTATTCATCCCCAGAGCATGGCGTAGTCGATGTGCTGATTATTTGAATGCAAGCTTATGATTTCTTTGTTTGCGTGTCTGTAAGCTTACTCCTCCGGAAGTAGGGCCCCTATAAAAGTGACAGTAGTACCAAATAAAAGATTAAAAAAAAAAATTTCTTTGAGCCTTAAGTCAGCCGAAGCAATTTAAAGCTCGTGTGGCTGAACCGGCACAAGTTTGAACATTACCAGACTTTTAGGAGAGAAGAAATATATGGTAAAGGGAGGAGCCAACCCAGGGATTTGAACCGGGAACCCTCCGATCATCGTAGGGGGCCAAAAGATTGTCCAGAATTGGGCAGAATAGTTCCCATAGGCGCTGAAGGAGCATGGCAGCCTCTCATGCTACCCTGGTCGGCAGTCCCGGCGGGGACTTTCCCGAGGTCTCCTTTCCAGGGGTTCGACCAAATCTGCAAACCTCCAGCAACCAGGCTCAGCTCTCTCACCGCTCAGCCACGATGACCACAAACGAGAAGTGCGTGGTAATGTTTACAGTACGTGGAAATCTCTCGCTTTGCTCACTCAATCCGCGCACCTTGTTTCAGAAACGCGAATGTTTGATAACCTTTTGAAACCTACAGGTCTACTTTTTTTCCGTTCGTCCCAACAGTAAAGCGATATAATTTTGAGAATTATTTGTCGCTTTGCTATGATACAAAATATGTCGCCCTTGTAGTTTTTTTTCTTTTTTTTACAAAGATTCGTTCTGATTAGTATGCCTGATCGAGCTTTGACTTCATGACTTTTCAGAGCTTTTTTCGCATATTTGAGGGTGAAAAACTCAATTTACAGCGAGGTAAAGCGGCCAACTCAAAGTGTAATTTAATTATCTTTCAATTAAAGCTACTTTGATCATTGTGGGATCTTTATATCCGGTGGAATAGCTGCTCAAACTCGCACGCAAACACGTCCTACGTTTTTTAGTGATGAAAATGACAAGTTTGGTCATACTGGTTGCCTGAACGCTACGTTGGAATTGGATCTATACCTGTAGAAAATATTTACAATTCCGGCGATCGTTACGTAACCGATTAATTTTCAGTCTGCTAAATGTTTGCAAGCTCAAAGCCGTAAACTCTTTTTTTTTTCGATACCATTTTCGGGCGCCATCTTGGATTTTTACAACACCAGGGTAGGCGTGTTCTCAAAGAAAATGTAAATCGAGTTATTATTCATAACTGGTTTGTGTTCAATGTTGTGGTTGCCTGTTTGGAAGTAACAAAGAAAAAAATGCTTTTGTGACGCCATTTTAGATCGCCATCTTGGATTTTTACCAAACTTGAATACGACATGTTTTGATAAAAAATTACTACTGAACACAAAATGTAACCAACTTGCGTTCAATCTGAAGACCAGTTTATACGTTATGGGGGTGGGACGTCTTTTTTACGCCATTTTAGGCACCGTGGTCAACATTTTGGAGTTTAATATAAAACTTACATAGGACCTTGTTTGATAAAAAGTGATTCTTATTATTCTGCACCAAGTTTGTGTTAAATCAGATGAATGGTTTGGAAGTTCCAAGGCAAAAACAGTATGTTGAACGCCATTTTTGGGCGCCATCTTGGATTTGTGTGGCAGGCTTAATACCACGGTGATTATACGTACTTTGACGCCATCCTGGAAATGAACCGTTTCCGGTGGTCAGATTAAGCAATATTTGTTACTATAGTTGCTATCGTTGCAAATGGAGCAAATGTTAGAACGCCGAAGTTCCGGTTTCATTAATGTTGTGTGTGTGCAGAAAAACGTTGTTGTTTATCCCAACAAGCCACCGTAGTAACAACACGCGTTTCCTCCCGTTTGTTCCCCAAGCATACCGTTTGTACCCCTACTTGAAAATGACGTCACTAAATAACGCTATTGTTTGTTGCTTTCCGTAAGAGTATCCTCCTCCCATAACGAAGTCGAGTATGTTTCTCTAAGCTTTCATTATATGTATAGTACTCCGTATCCATGCGACAAACCCCGGTCTATTGAATTTAATGCATCGGTTCTGTTTGAGGTGGTGCTAACTATTACAGACAGGGTATTTTGTTTTGATTTTTTGAATGACGTTAACTAGGTGTCGGCCTGCTTCACGATCGCTGTTAAAAGAATCATGGCTGCACGGACTCAATACTCGATTAGGCCTAAACTCGAGGCGAGCCAAATCCAAGATGGCGGCGTTGACTGTCTAACGATTTTGTTTTGCATGGCTTCATGCGCTGCTATTTTTTTTTCCAGTTTCTTTTGGATTAACGCACGTGCAATTCAGCTCGTTCGTCACGCACGTGAGACTTGGGAAAAACTTATCTCATTGAAAAGGAAATACGAACCTTAGGGAAACGACTTTTGGAGTGATTTCCATTAACCTTTACGAAGATGATCGATCGTCTTGACTTTTCAAATGGACATTTTACTTGCCTATAATATGTATGTCTGGAAGCACGCTAGCACTTCCCCCGCAAAGTTATTGGGTTTAAGTGGGATCGTGTCATTAACGTCAAGTGTGCTATCAAGTCATTATGTATTGAGGCTGTGCCGACTCGAGCCTAATGTTGACTGCCAAACACAGGACCCAACAAAAATACACATTCAGCTGAATACCGAATAGGCCTAATAGGGAAGCGTCATAGTGACGTCATATTGCCTACGCGATAGCATCTGAAAGGCGTAACTACAAGGGGCACTAGATACGTAAGGGAAAACAACGACATTTCTAGTCAAGACAATGCTTTGAGAGCGGATTTCTTAGGCTTAAAAAAACGTTGTTTTCTCCAACAACAAAAATCGCGCGCTATAGGCTTAAGAAATCCAGTCTAATAGCATTGGCTTCAGCAAGACGCCCTTCTTTTCGCCCTCCAGTGCCCCTTGCAGCTAACCCAGCTACTGGTTCCACCATAGAGTTATACACAATAATACTACGTTATGTCACTGCCCTATACCGAATTATTGAACCAAATACTTGACCAAATACTTCACTAAATACCAGTGATTTACGCAATTCTGATTAAAATACGACTTGTTGAAGAAGCAGTACATTAAATGTGCCTATAGTGCAGTAACACGACGTAGTATTATTGTGTATAACTCTATGGTGGAGCCTTAATGGGTTAGCTGCAAGGGGCACTGCAAAGAGAAACAGAAGGGCGTCATACTAAAGCCGATGCTGTGAAGAGTGATTTCTCAGACCTAAAAATCTCGATTTTTGTTGTTGGAGAAAACAACGCTATTTTAAGCCTAAGAAATCCGCTCTTCCGTTGTTTTTCCCTCCATTTTATGTAGTGCACCTTGTAGTTATGCCCTCTAAAACCCATACTGGTGCCAATATGGCGGCAAATGTCACTGCTCTGTTCACCGAATAACAGGTTGCAGCATTATTTAGTTCTGTGTTGCACTTGATTTCAACAAGCGAAGAAATGCGCAAAGAAATTTCTTTTTACACAACAAACAAACCACGTGAAGCTTCCCTAATTATTGAATGTAAAGTTGGTGCGTCCACATGCGCCAGGGAGCAAGCGGTCAAGGTTAACGATATCACTGTCACTAGATGGCCCCCACAGCGGTTCAAAATCTGCCTTTCAAAACGGTCGATATACAGAAAAAAAAAGCGCCCTTGATGTCGTAAGGCGTAACTTTACTGCCTGCTCTCTGGTGCACTTGGGCGCATCAACTTTACACTCAATAATTAAGGAGGCACGTGGCTTGTTTACTGTGTACAAAGAAATTTATTTGAGTGTTCCTTCGCCTGTTGGAAGTAATTAGGGTTAGACAGAACTAGATAGCGGCAAACGGCTACAGATGCTGCAGTCGTTGGCAACCCCCCTTTAAGTATAACGCCCATTTTTGCCGTCTCAACAGCACTCTTTTCATAAAACGTATAAATTAGCATAAGATCTTAGAAAGGCAACCGTTCATAGTTCTTTCTCCCTTGAGTAGGCCTAACGTTAGAAAACAATCCGTCACAGATCAAAAGAAAAACGCTTAGCTAAACGTCTAACATTACCAAATTTGCATAAAATTATATTGACAATTATTCGGACAATATCAACAACCCTCGCATTATTTGACAAAATACAGAATATCGCTATTTGCCCTGTTTCCAACCAGCTACTTTTACTAACTTACCACGCCGAACTTGGTTAGTGCGGGGCCGGGGGGAAGGTGTAATTTGGACGTTACACTTAACCAGGCAACCGTTTAAGATCAAGCCAGCTTATGGAATTATGATTCGAAATCTCCTCGCAACATAAAACAACAAACTCGTATGAAGACTAAGCAGCTAGTACAAAAAATTTACTTCTTGTCACATTGCTTGCGCGTTGGATTTTAAAGGAAATGTATTGTTCTTTCTGCGATGGTCAATAAAATTAGGAATATGGCGTCCTCGCAAACAAAGAACGCTCGTAAACCAATTTTACTTCCGTAAATTAAATTTGTTTTATTGTACTTTTAACGAGAGGGAGCACGTGGCTCAAAGTAGGTTTATTCTTCATGGAACAGGCACTTTAGAAGGAGCGAGCGAGGGGGGGGGGGGGGGTGGAGGGTGAGGAGGAGGGGTTATTTTGAGTTATTTTCAGTACATTTTACAAAGAAGTAATTGGCAAAAGATGAACCTGACACCAAAAGACCAAATGCTCGCGCGTGGGTAAGAGTCGCCCCCCCCCAAAAAAAAAGAGACATTTTCTTAAAAAATAGGAATAAAAACGGAAATTCATGTGGAAAACAGGGTGTCTTAAATTCTTTGAGTCTAAAGTCAGCCGAAGCAATTTAATGCTTGTACTGCTGAACCGGCTCAATTTTTGAATAATACCAGACTTTTTTTTTAAAGACGAAATATCTCGTAAAGGGAGGAGCCAACCCGGGGTATTAGAACCGGGAAACCTCCGATCATCATAGGGGCCGAAAGATTGGCTAGAATTGGCCAGAATTAAGAACAAATTAATATGAGAAAAGTGGAAAAACACTTTATGAGAAAACACTGCAACCAAATAAGAAAAGTTGTGAGTATTAACTCATAATGCTCACCAACAGTACTGCTAAGCTCATTGGGTTTTGATCTAATAACCACTTTAAAAAATGTTTCTTGACGATTTCAGTCCAGTAATACGTCATTTAATTTCGCTAGGCAATGAATTAAAAAGATTACTACTCAGATAGTAACTGCATCTGTGGAGTCTTTCCTCAGCAACTTTCGGTTGGACGACACAAAAACAGGATTCATTCCCAGTATGGTAATTTAGGCACGTTAGGCACATTTAGGCAAACAAAACAACACGAGCCCTACATTACAAGTAATAATGAGTCACCGTTTGCAATGACACATACACATTAAAAAACGTGTTTTAAGGTAAACACATTTTAGACAACACACTTAGGAAATATTTCAGTCGTGTTTTCCCTAAAAAAAAAACACGTAAAAACGTTTTTCAAATAGCGTATTGCGAAGTACCTTTCAAAACTTTGTATTGCACTTGCATAAAACTTAACAGACCTATTGAAGTAAAACATTTGGGCTTTACCGTAGATGGTAAATGGAATTACAGCAAATATATAAACACTATTATTACTGAATTACGAAAAATAATGCCAAGTCTTAATAAAATCAAGAATATTCTTGAAACGAATAAATTAAAAGAAATTTACTACGCATGGCTTGAATCTGTTCTTTTTTAAAATTTATTTCTTTGAGCTATAAGTCATCATCACATCGAAACATCCGTTAAACCATCGCTCCGAATAATAGTTCGAAGGTTAAATGAAAGCTAGAACACTGCTACTGTCGGCAGCAATGTTCAAGTTTTCACTTATCGTCGAAAGTGTTCTTCGGTGAGATTAACTTGGCGAATGTTTTGGTGTGTTGATATCACTCCTTTGAAGGGCCGAACCATTCGGAACTCGGCGGTCCCTTTTACCAGTTTTGGTTTTTGATATGATATCACTTCTTTTTTTTTTTAATTGTGTAAAGAAGAAAGAGACAAGAATTAAGATATAAAAATGAAATGGAAGAACTTGCTTTTTAAAAAACGTAAGTTACTGTAAAAATGTAAGTTGTGGCGATATACAAATGTAATCATGATCCCTTTAATTAATTTCAAAGTATGTCACACGTTCAGATATTTCAACACGTCACAAGACTCAGAAATCACATTTAATTCGTCCCGCCAACTATTGTGTCTGTGCGGGTATTGGTGTCACACCTCTATTAAATCA
>JAHWFP010091431.1:41538-63537 GCA_023313725.1 Lithobius niger | reverse complement strand
CCAAGGAAAGCCCTTGACATCATCTCAAAAGCAGACAGTAGCCAATGTTTACAGTAAACTTCGTCAGAAGCATCCAGAGAAGTCAGTAAGTGAGATCGCAAAGGATACGGCAGACTTAACAGGCGTTTCACGAAATGCAGTCTTCCAAATCAAAAAGGAATTTGCAGCCAGCGCTGGACAGTTTACGTCACCCGGTAGGAAGCGTCCGAACTCAGTGGGTACTCGAACTCGGCTAAAAATTTACGATGAATTCACACTTTCGGCAATTCGACAAAAAATTCACGTTTTTTATAGACAAGGTACGGTTCCTACAGTTAAAATGATAAGAGCTGCCGTAAACGATGACGGCGATTTGCCAAATTTCGGTCGGACAGCAATGGCAAGCATTATGAAAGATTTGGGTTTTGTGTTTCGCAAGCGTAAACGTGAATCGTTGCTTATCGAACGTGACGATATTGTCCTTTGGCGAAGACGGTACTTACGAGCAATAAGAAAATATCGAGAAGAAAAGAGGACCATTTACTATCTTGACGAGACTTGGGTAAATGCAGGACACACGAAAACGGAAGTCTGGCAAGATTCAACAGTGAAGAGCAGCAGGCAAGCATTTTTAAGCGGTCTATCAACTGGATTAAAGGCGCCCAGCGGTAAAGGGGGTCGGCTTATCATTTTACACGCCGGTAACGAGGATGGCTTTCTACCCGGCGCTAAACTTATATTTCAAGCTAAAAAACAAAGTGGGGATTACCACGATGAGATGGATGGAATTCGTTTTGAAACATGGTTCGAAACTCAATTATTGCCAAGAATCAAGCCTGCAAGCGTCATCGTTATGGATAATGCTTCGTATCATTCGGTGAAATTGGAGAAAATCCCTACAAAGAGTTCAAGGAAACCTGTAATGCAAAAATGGCTTACGGAAAAAGGGATCGAGTGGGACGAAAGTATGCTATGTCGCGAATTGCTCGTGTTAATTCAACGTTCACGAAAACTATACGACACATACCGAATAGATGAACTTGCTTCACGTCATGGCCATACTGTATTGCGTTTGCCTCCGTATCACTGTGACTTAAACCCTATTGAAATGGCATGGAGACAGATAAAGGGATTTATTGCTGCCAATAATCGAACATTCAAACTTAAAGAAGTCCAGGAACTTGTACCGAAAGCCCTTGCTGTAGTGACACCAGAGGAGTGGATCAAACTTGTAAAACATACTGAGAATGAAGAAGACAACATGTGGAAAAGTGATGGGATGGCTGACATTATTGTGGAACGAATCGCCTTTGACGTCAATAATTCAGATAACGACTCAAGTTTAACAAATGAAGACACAGACGGCACTGAGTAGACCTGAGTGAAGATCTCTAAAACACTGACTACTGTCTGCTTAAAAACAAAAGCTCTTTTCAGAGCTAAAAACAGTCCTTTTCAGGACTACAAAATCTTACGAAAGAGAACCTTTTTTCCTGTCCTTCGTCCCTCCCCCCCCTTCCCTCGTTCCAGATTTAACGTAATTCTGAATAAAGGTAATCCGCTGTTCACAATAAAATCCTCTCCCCGTTTTTGGTACATCCCACGGTACCATAACGTTTGCAACATTTAGAATGGCTTGACTAAATGTAGCAAAACCATGTCACACAGGAAAGGCAAAATGGAACTAAGCTCTGGAACTAAATAAACAGATGCCAAAATAAACATAACCTAAACAAATAGACATATAGACTTTCCTGCAGCACTCAGCTTGCAGCAATATATTGTTATGTTGTGAATCCATTTATTTTCTTGTATTTTTTTTCTGTAAGACCGGCTCACTCAATCAAACCTATGGAAATACTGCAAGGCTTTTACGTGTTGAATATTCAAAAATAGGGAGGGGCATTTACTTAAAAAAAAGGTTATTTAAAAATGAAATAAAATTACCCGGTGTTTTTTTTTATTAAAAAAATATAATTTCAATACCGTTTTGAATAGTACATAAAAATAAAAGCCGTGAAGAATGGTAGCCAACTCTTGGTGTATACTTGGATATATGAAAGTTCAAATCCATGAAACGTCTTGCCTAATTTTATTGATTTACGAGCTTCACACCAAAAATAGAGCATCGATTGCAAGTGAGAAATGTAAAATAAATCCGACAATTGGTTTAAAAGTTATCGTGGATACAGACAGACGGACACGAGCAAAGGATGAGAAGCTCCTTTACTCTGCTTCGCATCACATTTCTTTGTGAAAAAAAAAATCTGAAGGGGTGTAAGGCCAACGGCAATGTCAAGTGTAGAGAAAATATTTTTCAGTTTTACAACACCTGAGCGCGTAGGAATACGAAAAAACTAAAATAGTTCGTAAAACGGCCCTCTAACTATTCCTCCAGTCAGAAGTTGAGTGCGGTTTTAGTACGAAGAGCAAAATTTGAACGGGAGATTGAATTAATATCTCGATTTTCGGATTCATACTCGCATGAACTTAAAATTCCGGGAAATTTAGAATTTTTCCAGGACTTCTGAACGAAAATTCAAAGAACATAAAGGATTAATTAGGAGTGACAATTACTCGGCCGAGCGAAAGATGCTATACAGCACGTGGTTACTCTTGTGTTGTTGAAGCATCCAGGAGACATCGTAAAGATGCAGGGTAACTCGTATTTATCGGAGGCTAGATCGTTAGGAGCAAGCGAGGCGTGAAGATGCATACTCTGTGCCACTAGCCTTTTAGATTGGGTTCCGTTACTACGGCTGCTGAAAATCGTGAATAAATCAGGCACAACGCAGAATGTTTCAAAAAATATTTGGGGGGGGGGGAGGAATTTCATCGTCGAACTCTTTTCTTTTTTGCACCAACATATCATGAAATTTCAAGGAAATCAGAACAAAATTACAAATGTTATCAAGTATTAAACAGACCACAGCTTCCTGGATGTAAAAGGCTTATCGTTAGAAATTCGACACGTCGTCCAGTTATCCGACGATTCTGCTACCAGTCGCGCTGCGAACACCCCGAAAATAAACATGCGGATTGAACATGCGGATTGAACTGTGAAAGGTCTCGTGACGCGCGATACGCGCATTTTAAGCTTAAAACATTGTATTGACACATAATAATTAAAGTTTAACAACAATGGTTTCATGCTACATACCTCTTTGTCCACTCGACGACAAAACAAAGCCTCCACAGGTTTAATATCATGAATTTCAAACAGAAGAAGAACCAAGATACGTGTGTATCGTACTGTATTAATAAACAAAAACGTATCGTTAAAAGTTAAAAGTAAGGGTCTAAAAGTCAAAACCTGTAAGGAACACGGACAAGCTTTGACTGTAAGGACCTAGGTGTCAACGATACGTTTTTGTTTATTAATCCGTGTTACTTTGAGAATTGTATTAAATAGGTGTGGTGGTGGATGAGGGGTGGGGTATGTGTGACACCTTTATAATTAATTTGTTGTTTGTTATGTTGCGCCGCCTTTAAGCTCGGTAAATAGCTATGGCCCTTACTAACCTGGCTAAAGGGTTTAAAGGGTTTAACGAGCGTTAACCACTCCTGGTCATCTGCCCGAAGCCCTAAGGCCCTATGTCTGCAACAGCCAGATTCCCAGGTGGTCACCCACCCAAGTATCAATCCAACCCAATGCTGCTTAACTTCGGGGATCTAACGAGAACCGGTGTTTCCAGCACTGCAAGGCCGCAGACTAACCTGGCTATCGCTGTGTTAACAATAGAAACAATCCTTTAATCTTCAGTCTACGTCTTGCAGCTGGCGTTTGCTAAATGGCATTGTTGCATAATAACAATGTTTAAAACAATGTAGAACAATCAATCTGGTCGTTTAGAGCTTCGTAACCCCTGAACCAATTGACCAATTAGAAAAGGCCTTATGGAAAGGGCACATCTACGGAGCAATACCTGTAAAATGAGCTAAGAACCAGCTAAGAACCAGCTAAGAACCAGAAAACAAGAAGTTGTCTATTTAACCCCCTCTCTGTATCTCGGGTTTGGCTGCCCTGAATTTCACAATTTTTGGACAGACAGGCCTCGACTAGTCAAGGCTAGATTCCAAATTTGGTTTAACGATGTTTAATTTTGACGGATTTGTAAGCTCTCAAAGTTGAAAATTTAACACAGAGATCCTAGGTCGACCCTTACTAACACTGGCTATCGCCAGTGTTAATAATACGCTATGGCGTTTTCTATTCTCATTAAAAATGTGTTAAACGATCTTTTGACGTAGCAGTAAATCGTCCGAATACTTCAAGAATAGTCACCATTACAGTAAAATAATGTTCTTTTAGTGCTGTACCACCGGTAAATCTAATAATGAAAGGATTACCACGTTTTTGTGCACCCCGCTAAAATCATTGCTACGATTGGGGTAGTTTGTTTTTCGTGCTTTCACTTCAGCGCACCACTTGGACGACCCGTCTCGCCGACTATGTGAAACCCAGCGTTTAGCCTTTTACATCCAGGAAACTATGAAATGGCAAACAGACACGCTAAACTCCCCTATACTATATTTATCCAACCTTTGATATTCGGTACACATTCTTTGTACATAATTTAATTAATAATAAATATTAGTTTGAAATAGGGCTGTGACCGTTCATTTGTTGTAAATCATTGGCAAAAGGATGACACCTCCAAAAACAGAATTGTGTTATTGCGACTAAGAGGCGGTAGGGTTCATCCTAACTGGATCATCTCATCAGGTCTGTAATTATGTTAAATTCCATGATGAAACTGCGGTTAATCACAAACAAGCGAAAAGGAGTGTGCGTCCGCTGAAAGAAAATGGTATATACTTTATGTCAACATTGGAAGTATCGTAAGTGCATTTAGATCTTTAAAATGTTGATCAAACATTTTGTAAATTTTAAAATCTAATGGCCTAATTTTCCTTGAGCCAACGAAAACACGACTGTTGAGGAAAAAAAAACAGTAAATTAAACAGTGATTTCGATTCCTGGCAGGAATATGCCAGGATGATTCATAAGGTATAACTGAAAAACAGGCCTTTAAGTTTGGCCTGGCTATGCAATGTAGGCCTATAAAATATAGGCCTAGACAACGTAAACCTATATAAAAGACATGATAAAATGATGATGTCCACACACTTACTCCAACTTACGTACCTTAGTTTAGTGTACCAGCGGAAACCAGTTACATATAACGGGGAATGGGTGAGTTGCCGACTCCGCTCCAAGACATAGGGTTTTATAGGCCCACATCTTATAAAATAGGCCTACGTTTTATAGACCTATTTTTCAGCACTTTATGAATCACCCTGTGTACTGCTGGGTGACATCATAACTTCATGAAATTATACGGGTTAAAAAAATGAAGACGATTTAGCGTGGAGAGAGTGGTGGACGGAAACATGCTATCGCGCGTGTAGAGTAGCTGTATTCTTATAATGCATAATCTAACTACGGGAACTTTGGTAAATTCCTTGCAGGGCCTGCCGGCAGGACAGTGTGACACACTACCGAATCCTTCAGGTGTTCTGGGATTCAGTACGTTTATTCTGGGTCAAGCTTTGAGACTTGCCGTGATCAGACATTGCCATGACATCATTCTGGGTTATACGTTAACAAACCTGTTAAAAGTCTAAAGCCCTTCGAAAAGTTGTCCATACAGAAACTCATTTGTAAGTAAACTAATTTTCAGGTATTTGAGAATTACTTGAATTAGTTGAATCGGTCCAATTTTGAACCTTACTGGAAATGTATAAGACAGAGGGACGTCTAGTAAATGAAAGAACAAAGCCTGGAGCTCGAACTATATAGCTATAGCTACATAACCCAAAATGATGTTTTTTCATAAAACTGTCTAAAGACCGTTGCGCCTGTTCGTAGTGGGCCAAGTATACAAGATAACTTCATAATTTAATCGGCATTGACCTTCCGTTTTTCAATCCTGCGCAACGCCTTATTTGTACACGCGGTCACGAGTGGCAGTTGGCCGTATCCTGCATCAAACCTTGACTGTCGCCGGCATTTCTTTTTGGTTTGCGTGGTTCCTATTTGGAAGGCACTAAGTGTAAAGACTCTGTATGTACTGTCGGTTTCGACCTTTCGTAAGTTGCTTTATGAGAGAACCGCTTCACGTTTTTCTGAAACGTCTTTTACTCACGGACACCTAATGGCTTTTTTTCTCACCAGCACCCCCTCCCCACCCTTCTTCCCTTTGGGAACTATGTTAGTGGTCCCAAGACCTTCCGTCTTCTTATAATATACCATTTTTTATTTTTATTTTTAACGGCATGTAGGCCGCTTGTGGTAGTCCAGCCATCCTGTTCTATCAGGTTGGCCTTTGATTTAAATATATATATATATATATATATATATATATATAATTTAAAATTATTATTTTTTAAAAGTAATTTCAAATCCCACTATCTGGGTGCTTTAGTATTCAGCGTTGCATGCAATTTGTTAGCAATGTTTATACTTTTAATTGTACAGCTTCTTTTGGGTCTTTTAACATTTTTCACACCCTTCCAATGTCCTGCACGGTTGGCGATCCATCGGGGCCCTATGAGTCCCAGGCAGATCTAACCTTGGTGGTAAGGCTTTCGTGTCCCCAAACCTCTTACGATCACCATTTCTTGGCCATATTATGTTCACTGTATTTACATGTAATTGTGGCTGGCTGTTAGTGACCCCCCCCCCCGTCCTTGCCAGACTCGTTGCTATCACAACAAATGTTATTATTATTATTATTATTATTATTATATAAGTATGACTACTAAAATAAATATGTCGAAATTAATTAATTATACCAAAATTCCACTTTACAACTACAAATTAACGCAATATAAACAGTGTAAACATCATATTTGTCTAAACGACGCACGATGGCTCTGTGCCTTGACGTCGTAAGGAGAATGCAATTGACGAACGTGGCTGGTTGGCCGTTTGTTAGACTAGCCAGTTGCTTGGTGTAGTGTACAGCTGATATAGTCGCACAGTGTACAGCGTGGTATAAGATACAGCGTGGTGTTATTAGTGAATTTACTATAGCAACAATAACATGCGAGTACAACCCATTACACTGAAAGAAAGGCTTCTCACCCGTTTTGAAGCTCTCAGTCCGACGGGATCGCAACAATGAACGAGGACGAGGAGTGCTTGGGTCCAAGGCGGAGGGCTGCACTCCACGTGGATCCCAGCCCCCATTTGTGTTTAATGAAAATTGGAAGAAAACAAAACAAATGTGATAAATTTACTGAAACAAATAAAAAGTACATAACAGATAAAAAAAAAAAGTTCAACAATTCACGTTACTCACAACGTTGCAACCGCTGCTTTACAAACGTTGGTTTCCATTAAATGACGAAAAGGAATAAAACAACCGAATATAATCAATTAAATGGAACACTTTTTCATGTTAATTACAACACAACACTGCAACCGCTTTCAAAATTAAATGTTGCTCTTTTCGTTGCGTGCAGCATTGCGTCTTAATGAATATTCTTCACAAACTTTCTTCTGGCTAAACGCAACAATGTATTCCAATCACGCTGACTTGCGCTCAACAATATACGTCTTACTGATAGCCTCAAAACGGGTGAGAAGATGGATATCATCCGCTTTCCTCATGCTGGAATCCAACAATTCGATATTGTTAGACCTTAGCACTCGGAAAGCGGACGATATCCTATACAACCCACAAAACGTCTTTAGCTGTGAATATGCAGATTGAGCGTGCCAAGAGAATAGAAATCAAAGTGAAATAGAAATAAAGAATAGATATCTTTTAGTTGGCTTCGTTGGCACTGGCAATTTTCTTTATTTGGATGATCCTGTTTATTTTTTTTATTATTGTGATAAGTGTTTATGTAGTGATTAGTGGAGTTTTCTTATGTTTGTCTATATAGCGCGGTGGTGATGTGGATGGGGATAGGCGGACATTATGACACCCAAACCAAATGCAGACATTTTTACAACGATAGGCTAAGCCTGTTCATTCTTTTCACAGCAGCAATGAAAAAGGAAAAGCATGTTCATACTTTGTATGGTAGCAATGAAAAAGGGCGAGTGGTAGGCAGTATGACTGGTAATGTTGGTTACGTAGTAACAGTAACTAACGATATATTACGACATGTATTGTTGACGGTAAACAATGGACCATCAAACTCCAGACTTCAACAGAAACAATAGTCAACGCGAAAACAAACGAGACAGTGTAACAACATGGCTTCCTACTAGACCGGCGTATGTTACGCTGGAAGCATCAAGTTGTTTAAATTGCATAAGTAAAACTTTAAGTGTTGTTTTTGTTGCTAACACAAAAAAGTGAATTTGTACTTCGTGCTATCCGATTACTTTACTGAAAAAAAAATATGCACAACTAACCACAGTTGTGGGCAATTCGACAAAGCAACGCCACTCACCCCCCCCTCTGTATTTAATAAAAACAATTAAATAAATAATGAAACACTCTTTATTTTCAACAATATTTAAGTTGCTTACCAATGTAAGACAACGGAAAAATCTTATCTGTCCGTGCTTTTCAGCTGCAATAATATCGTAAAAGCGGAGAATAAAATTCACTTTCTTGTCGGTTGTCGACTTTGCTCAATAATTGATATTTCGGTAAACCCATTTTTACCTGTCTGCATTGCCTTATTTTAGCATCACAAATGCTAACTTGGCATGTATTATTCAATTTACGTATACAAATAAGGCGCCCTGATGGATTCAATCTCATTTCGGCATCTTATTTAATTTGGAAATGAAGATAAATTTTAATCTGACGAGCCAGATTGAAATATTGAATTGCGCGAGACAGCCAACTGTAATAATCCCAAACGAAATGCATAAACATGAGTATATTTAAAAAAAAAATAACGGAAAAAAAATAATGACGTCTTGCATAAAACATGTTTTCTTTACCAAACCTATTACCGTAAAGCAAGCTGCTTAATTCAAAAATAAATTAACAAATATTTTTTGTTTGAAATTACGGTTCCTGCCGATGTTGACTACATTGCTGACACTTAAATCAGCAGTAAGAGACAGCAATTTTAGATAAAAATAGACATTTCATTAAAACTGTAATCTGGCCAAAACAAAACTTGTAAATGAGAAATCCGTCCACATTTTTGGCAATGAAAGGTTAAAATCATAGTGTAAAATAAAATTATGCATGCAACAGCTTGTTAGAGACAAGAAACTATAAAAAAAAATACATAATCACAGACAGCTTCACTTTAAGCATGCTCATATGCGTTACTCTGTTAGTGGAAACTCCAGAGACGTTGTAGCAGAAGTATATTAGCTTAAAGGCCGGTTGCCACCAATTAGCATCGCAGAATCTAGGCCTATAGACTTCTCTCTCGCAGGAAGCAAAGGAATTCACAAAGCAAAACTTTTAAACGTTACAAAGAAGCCACGTGATTCCTTAATTATTGAGTAAAAGTTTGGTACGCCCTCGTTCACCTGGAAACAAGCTGTAAGGCTTAACGATATTAACGTCACTAGATGGCGCCAGGGGAATTTCTTTATATTTTTCCGTGGCGCCATCTAGTGACACTAATATCGTTAATCCTTACAGCTTGTTTCCAGGTGCACGAGGGCGTACCAAATTTTTACTAAATAATTAAGGAGTCACGTGGCTTGTTTGTATCGTCTAAAAGTTCTGCGTTGTGCATTCCTTTGCTTCTTGCCTGAGAGTACTCGATAGGCCTAGATGCTGCAATGCTAATTTGGTGGCACTAGCCTTAAACCTACCATGTTGCCAGAAATGTGTTGCAAAGTGAAAGCGTTAATGCTCAGTACACAGGTATGGTATCTCAGATGGCACTTTTCACCATTGTGAATGATAGAACCACAAAGGCAATGAAGAACACTGAAACGCCAAAACTCAAAGAGAGTATATTCCCCTTTCTCCCAGGATGATTAAATTTTGGAATATAGCTACAGGTACCAAAACAGATGTGGTATTCTCCAATATGGTGCAGTTCAATTTACCACACTTTTTTATTTACCTTGTATTATGTGGTATACCACTTCGGAAATTGCTATTTGCAAATAGTGCCTCGGGTAGCGTGTGGGCGCAGGTGATTGGTGAGTATCCAAATTTGAGTTTAATGCTTTTTTTGCTATCAATAATATCACTTATAATTAACCTCAAACGTTATTACAGAAGCTTTTTTCGCCTTAATTCCTCCATCTTGCCTTTATTGCAACTCTACTTTAACTAGGCCCGTGTGGCGATTGCAACTCTGATTGCAATTACCACTCGGGCCTAGTTAAATTAGAGGTAATTTTTCTAAACACCTGTTGCATTCTGAATACTGTAAACACGTCGTACGCAAGTTTTTTTTTTTAATTTTTCTGTTTTATTTTTTTTTTGTTCTAAGAAGTTGATCTGGACGTGACTAGAATGGGATTTTGGCAAAATTCATTCTAGTCATTACCTGCAAGGGTAGCGTGAGATACTACCATCCTCCTTTAGAAGCCATTGGACTACACTGTACATTTTCTCAGCCGTCCACTATGGTTAGAAATTTGCCAATTCGAATCCAAGTTTTCTCGAACCCTTACTAGACTTCTTTCTCATTCTACAACTTACCTCCTTTAAATCTGAGTATATTCGTCTGTACTGGAAATACCATACGACTCCAAGAAATGTACTTAAGAAAAAAAGAACTATCAGATAGCTCAATTGTTCCCATCAGATAGCAGCCATTTCGTGTTCTCATATCTTATATAGAAGTAGGAAAAACTTTGCGAGTTCCTTCATGTTCATAGATTTTGCTATGATCCTTTAAAGAAAAAGGTGAAATACAGACGGAAAAAAAACATCTGACGCAAAAGATTCAATTTCGGATCAAACTAGGACATTTCCATCACACGTCGTTCGGAAGAAAACGTTTTCAGAAGAAAACGTCGTTCGGAAGAACGTGTAATGTTTTTCTTCTCCCCTTCAGGATACATTTTTTTCTTTTTAATCTCTGTCCGGCACTGATTAACTCCATCGTTTCGTTTAGTTGAATTTAGTACTTTTAATGCCATTTACAAGGCTTTCCTTTTAAGTTGAAATATTATCTGCCGGGTAAGTCTGTTCAAAAACAGGGAAAATCTGATTGATTTATCGTGGTCTGTACAAATTACCAAACGAACCGAACGCAAAAAAAAAAAAAAAAAAAGACGTGCCCCAAAAAAGAAAGACACGAAAGAGGAGAAAGAAAAAATCGGGAGAATAAAATCGAAGGAGGAAAAAAAACTGCGACCCATCACTTCCTGCTGGCGTTTCGCTTTCTTTGTTTCAAGGCTGGCCCTCGCACGTGCATTGCAAAGAAGAAGTTGCCCTTAAGGCGTTCAAGCGACACTAATGCACATAAGAACAGACCGGACGCTAAGAAAAAAGAAGGGGAGAAGTTGGACGGCAAACTCGAATCAATCAAGACGTATCCACGCCAAAATACGACAAGTAAGGATTGATTCGAACGCCCACTAGTGAGAAGACACGTAACCATCTCGTTACAACGAGACTACAAACGTGAAGAGCTGGGCAGGGTTTTTTCGTCGGTACCAAGGTAGAGTATATAGGTAATGCTACTCTTACTCTGGCAATAGTAAATATTTGGGTGAAACTAGTACCTACTTTCAACGATTGCCGCCAGAGGGTATCGTCATCAATGAACCTAATGGCAAGCCATTTCCCCAAGTTAAGTTCTTGAGTGTCGCCATGGAGATGGAAGCTACGTAGTTAGCCTCCCTAAAACAAAATGATCGCGTTAAGAATACTTAATTCAACCCTTTGAAAAAGTGGAAAAAAGATTACGAGGTTAAATTGATTTTAAGCTAGATCAGAACTGGTTCATCAAGTTTTCTTTTCTTTAATCCAACATTCAGTTTTTAGATGATTGTAGCTACGAGTGGAGATAAATATGGTTTCGTGTCACCAGAAGCTTGTCAGTCGAGCTTGTCAGAACTTTCATCCTTGGTTCGAATTTCTTGTAACGAACTGAAACGGTTTGAAACGAACACAGAATAAGTCCTTGAACTTCATATCCTGCCAAGACACGAGTACCGTACTTCGTCAAGTTTCGAAGGTATTGTGGTTATTACCATCACTGAATGACATCATCGATGCCACTGTACAGTATTTTATTTCAATCGCTCCGATGGGTTTACTTGTTCGACGATACTATGCTATCTTGGAGCGACTGACACATTTCGCCCTCTTGTGCCGTGGATAAAAATTGGTACTAGTTTAACCCACGTTTTTCGAGCAGCATCATTACCTGTGATCCACCCTAGTACGCATCACTGTGTTCCAGCTCAGCCTCCACACACCTTGTGCAGTGGTAGCACACATTGTAAACAGAGTAAACAAAGTGCACTAGTACACAAGTCGTGTGGAGGATAATCTGGCACACAGTGATGTAAGTGCACAGGGTCTTCAGAGTGTGTTGCTTTTTCGCACAAAGATGGGATGAGATTATGTTTTGCGCATTATTTTCTTAAGTGACGATACACTTTTCAAGACTGGGTTCATCGACTGGGCGCCCTGACATCCTGCTTTCCTCTTTCGTCATAAGCAATAATAAGCAAGAATGATGTCTGCAAACCTGATGTCTGATAGCACAAGCAATGAATAATGGGATGGGACCATCGTGGTGTAAAAGAAGTTAGACCAGGGTGCAGACACATCACAAAACATGATGAAAACACAATAAAAACACAGCTACATAACGATATGGCCGGTTACCGTGTCGCTATCTTGGCTTAAATAAATTTTAAATAGGACGGAAGCCGACGGCTCAACATGAGTTAAATAAATACGTTAAATGAGTTAAATATGAGTTAAATGAGCAATGAGTTGCATTTTGGACTTACATGTCAGACTTCCTGAGCGATCTTGGCTTGATGTCATGCACCACTGATGTCTACAAAACATTCAGAGGTAAAGAATTAAAAAGGTTAAAGCATTTTCCCGTGTGCTAAATGCTTAATCGTATTCATAGTTCTCTTGGAATCACAATAATAAAATAAGCTTCAAGCTGTAGCCTTTTTTTTCCCAATAGGTTCATTGCAAACGATTGATGTACCACTGACATCTACAGTGTTCGTTGGGATGGCATGTTTGGCGAGACCATAACATGATCTCGCAATTGCCTCCTGCCCCCTTCCTCCTCACGATAAATGATATGTCCCTAGGTGTCTCTTACATTGCACCGAATAAACAAACGTGCACTGCTTTACGCTTGGCAGAAACACGTAACTCATCACGAACTAAAAATGATATTATTTTTTGTTTTAATGGTTTGTAATCTGCATTCATTAACAAAAAAATCTTTGGTATTGAATGACGCTAACTGTGATGACAGGATTTGAACTGAGTGTGGGTTAAGGCCATGACGTTGCAGCAAAGTCCCTAAATATGGGTCGTGACGATTGCAATTTAATTAATACTAACGCTGAATAAAGTGTAACAGCCTGTTACATGGAAACAAAATGGCACTGCAAAGCCAACCAGTGCTTCCACTATACAGGGAAGTTTCCCTTTTTTAGGCGAAAAATGCTCTTCAAAGGGAAGAATAAATATTAAACTGGGAAAAAGGGAAAGAATGGAGAAATTCATTGTTTTATTTGCAAGTTGCAATTTTCTCTAGTGACTCATGATCTTCTCTCCATCCAGATCCACTTTCTCGAAACTTGCCATAAGCCCGCACAATGTTCTACTCGCAACAAACGAGTGTTAAAATTTTAAACCCTTACCCAACCCCAATTTAAAATACGGGTAGTATTGATTTCTCGTCTGTTGGTCGCTGGTTTATTAAGGCTAAAATCACGAAAACTGTGGCAGTACTATCCATATCCTTCACTTCTAGCAGGAGGACTACTAATGAGATAAGTAGTTATTTGAATTTTATTTTCAATTTGCATCAGTAGTAGGTAGGCGTCCTGTTTCATCAAATTGGGCCCATACATTTATTTTTTTAATTAGGAAATGTTAAAAATGAGTTGTGTAACGAAAGGAAATTAAATAAGAAGCAAAAAAGGGAATTTTTTTTGCACAGGGGGAAAAAAGGGGAAACTTTGCCTTTACTCGGGGGGAAATGCTGTAAGTGAGGAATGGAAGGACTGAAGCCAGTTAGAATCGCTTCGTGCGTACGGCCGTTTACCATTGCATAATTCCTTGACTTGGCGGGAGTCTATTGTTTTAGACGCGCATAAATACGACGAGTCTAGCACTAGATCTTCAGTTGTCTTGGGAGTCCGGACCTAGTCAGTTGGACTCTTGAACTACTAGGGTTAGCATTCCAAAACTGTTGCTAACACCCAATATGCCATACTCACTTTAAAGTTCCGTATCTTAGTAATGGCAACCAGACTTAGACTGAGCGAAAACTTGAATTTTGTGTCCAGATGAATTTCAGTGTCACAGTCTCTCCACATATAGTGCTGTCCAATACCCGCCAGTAACTTCACTTTTACCCCACATGCAGACAGGCAACAAAGTATACCATATGGATATGAATAATAGTCAATGTAACTCCGATATGGAATATTTTATTAATGCCTTATGTGGTGTATATTGCCCTTCCACCTACGTCAGCTAATACTGGTCACAAGTGACGTCCCGCTCTAACACCCCTGTTATGTAATAGCGCAATCGTCAGTCAGCTGCTTCATCAGCTGACTCTGTACAGCCTATATATACGAACTAGCTGAACTACCCGGCTTCGCTCGGGTGGCGTAATTTTGACCTTTACTAAATATTTCCATGAGTTTCCAACAATTAGAAATGAAGCTGTAGCCAGCGGATAGACTGGCCTTCTCCCCTACCT
This sequence comes from Lithobius niger, assembly GCA_023313725.1. Classification (NCBI taxonomy): domain Eukaryota; kingdom Metazoa; phylum Arthropoda; class Chilopoda; order Lithobiomorpha; family Lithobiidae; genus Lithobius; species Lithobius niger. The sequence goes on along the minus strand of JAHWFP010091431.1, from coordinate 48,735 downwards.
ACTCCCAATCTACAGCATTACAAAGCAAAAAGCAGCTGCTCACTCTTCCCAGTATATTTATTATTCGTATGGAAACGCCTGTTAAAAATCGATGGAAACCTTTGAGTTTCGCCACTTTTCGCGTGATTCGTACTGAGAGCCTGTGAAGCGGTATAATACACGTTACCAATTTTCTACATTCGTCCTGCGTTCGGTTTCGTTTTCAAGAATAGTGGCATCTAGTGGGCGGTCTTCGAAGCTTGTTCTCGCGCCCACGTGCTGGACACTATATTGATAACAACCAGGTAACTACGACAGGGAAAGCCTCAATTCCTTTCAAAGATAATAGTATCCTGCCCTACTTTGGTCCTAGTTTCGTTTTGCTAGTGGTTTCGTTTAAGAGCGAGTTGTTAGTAGTGGCATCTAGTGGGCGATCTGAGAAGCTCGCTCTCGCTCTCGCTCCGTCTGGTCACTCTCGCGCTCAGCTCTACGGTTTTCCTGGGCAACTCTCTCTTATAGTATAGGATGTTAACGTTTAATAAATGTCTCTTTTCCTGGCAGTCATGCTTCTTATCACTTAGTATTAAGTAATCTACACTCAGCTAAACAGGCCTATTTACCACAAGGCTAAGAGAGTGGGATGGCAACATACACCACACTTTAATTCTAAAGCTAAGGTAACCAAGTTTTTACGTGTTTTGTGACAAGGCCAACAAGAACGCTACAGTCTAATCGCATAAGTATTTTCTCGATCTGTAGTTTTGTGCATGTTTGCTCCATCCTCCACTCCAAAATAAATGAGGCCAAAACTAGGGTACTACATATCGAAATATTTTTGGGAAATGGGGGACGGATGGGAGGGGGGAGCGGTGAAAAACACAGAAATTTAAGATGACCTTTCTATTCACTTTGTCGCAAATAAAGTCTTCTCTTTAGATCACCTCACCAACCAGAAAGACCCGACGCTTAGCAGTCTGCGTCGCACTTCCAGTCCTAATTTGGTAATGTGTCTTTCAACTGCTCGCTAATCCAGCAAGTACGTGTGCTGAAAGTCCAATATAATTTAGTTGGGAATCCACCAGTCCTATCAGTCCAACCTGTCTCTCCTTGTCGTGTCCCTCGAGTCAAAACTATTCTTAGAATTTCGACCCATCTGTCCTGCTCGGCGCTGGCGGGAGGGGAGACTTAGATTTAGCACTCTCACGATGTCAAAGTAGCATAAAGGCTTCTTTTGTGCTAGCTTGTCTGCCAGCACCGCCGCACTCTCGTCGTCCAACAAAGAAAACAATGCTTTTGAGACTGTGAAAATAACGCCTCCTTTTGTCACCGGGAGGAGCCACTGTCGAGCAGCGTCTTCGCTGCATGAATTACGAGCTGCGTAAAAATTAGGCTTAAAGGTCAAAAGTCGTCGCGACTTTTTAATCTTGTTTCAAATTAAAGTTTGTTTATGCGTAAAATTAATAGTTTCTTTTGAGACAGTAGCTCATTAAATTGAACGAGTGCACCTTAAATACCACGGTGTAGAACTGTTACATTAATGGTTGCTTGCAGCTATGGTAACGTCCGTTATGGCATTTACAGTCTCAATGATTGTAAAATTAGTGGTAAACATAAAACTACCAAGAGTAACAACTTTTTTCTTGAAGATTCTACGACGAGTGTTTGTTTATTTAACTCATTTTTTATAAAGATAAGTCAGATAACAGAGAAAAATTCAATGAAATAAGGTCTTAAAGTACGCCAGCTTTACTCCGATATTCCAGTGATGTGACTCGGATTGGAATTGGCAAACCAGTGCACTTCCATATCATTACCATAACCGATGCGGTCACTCCTCCATAGAGTGGTAGTGAGGAGCGATGGGGTACGACAGCATGACTATCTTATACGCCAGCAGCCCCGGGCACATATTTTTTTCGTAAACAGTTCAGATAGGCGGGCCAGATCTCGCTACTAAACTTCGTTCCTTAGCACCCACTAGTGATCATTATGTGTAAAATGACTGTATTGCTGATCTGTTGTTGTTGTAGTTAGGTTAGGTTAGGTTAGGTTAGGTTAGGTTAGGTAGGTTAGGTTAGGTAGGTTAGGTTAGGTAAGTTAAGTTAGGTTAGGTAGGTTAGGTTAGGTGAATTATGTTGGCTTAAACGGGTTTTTTTCTGTACACAGCTGGGCTGCATCTGGAGAGCTATGTAGCGAGTTTTGCTGAACTGTTTACGAAAAAAAATTATGCACCCTAGGCTCATTCTGACTGCAGCTACCCCTGCTTTTTTCGGGAAAAGAAGGGCCATGCCTGCGGCAATTGTGGACCTCGTACTAATGTCGACTGTAGAAGGTAAAAAATTCTAGGAATTTTTTATTGATATCTAAGGTAGCAAAATTGTCCCTCTAGCATTCTGGTGCAATATCTTCAGCTGGGAGCTCATCAAACCACTAGGTAAGGAGCGATGCAGTTCTCTCATTCGAACACGAATCGCATGACTCGAAGGAAATGTAAGTGACCTACTTTGTTACATTATTCTTGGTTTATTTTTGCTGTTGGTCCATTTCCGACTTACCTTTGTATTATTTACAGTGATTTATGTCTACTTATATAGATCAAGATTCAAAGAAGCAGGATAGTCTGCAGAGAAGCTTACGAAAAGAAGTTTTGTTCCTCATATACCTACAGCTACTATCAACCGTGGGGACGCAATAGCTTTCGCCCATTTTCCCAGAATCTTTCCAATCCCGGACGGCAAATATCACATGACCCAATCATGGAGGCTTCTAGCAAAAGAGATATTAACTCGGCTCCATTTCTTCTTACATTTCTTTTTTCCGGATCTTGTGACAGGCGTTATTGCTGTTTCGGATTTTTTTCTTTACTTTCTCTTTGCTTTTTATGTTGTTCGTCAAGGATTTCATCAGAAACTCCGCTCGATGATCTCCAGATTGATCGTTAGAGCAACCTTTGATGTGCAGTTGTGCACTTCCATGGGTTTAATTTCAGTCTAATGATAAACAAAGACCGAACTGAATGAGTTTCTCAGTATCCAGTTGATTAATTCGCCCAGTCCATCTTTTCCAACTTAGAACTGGGTCAGTCCACCTGAATTCCCGTATGTTGAACTAAATGATATAATCTTAGGTGAAACCATGTCTGGAACGGGAGTACCATATTTTATGGAACAAAATAAAGTTTGAATTCTTTTCGAAACGGGGAGAGGGTAGGCTCAAGCTCTTGTTGCAGTGGTACCTTCAATTAGCTATCTACACCGCTGAAGCTTCCCATACATTTATGTGCAGTCATGTTTGTATATCAACCATTATCCGACTTAGTATCCACTATTATTATCCGAATTTGTATTCAACGTTATTAGAATTTGTTGCCATCATTACCCGAATTTGTAGCCGCCATTATCCGACTTGGAATCCATCAATATCCGACTTAGTATCCACCACTATCTTTTCGATAGTAACCGAATATCTGCCTTTGTAACCGAATATCCGACATTAGCCGAACAAGTGCATCATCGTCAAAATTTATACCCACCTTTATTAGACTCGGAATAATTTCAATCTCGTCCGTTCTATTTTAAGCCCTATTTATTTAGTACATAAAACGCAGCAATTATCAGGCTTCCATCTCTTAACAAACGACCAACAAACAAATTAATTCCCGCCGAAAATGGTCGTTGCTATCGCAGACTTTTTCCTACTTCGCGCCTGAAGATGTTACATCGTGAAGGTATGGCGCAAGAGCTTCGTGAATGCTGTCTGTGTCACGTGTTACCCTAACAACGAATCGTAAACAATCGTACATCACTACGTGAGCTGTCTTCGGTTTCGATTCTTCCTCACGTGCAGCGCATGAGTCGCGCAGGCGCAGTGAAAGCGGGGTGGCATCCATAAGCGAATGCGGTCGTAGGATTTATTTTAATGGGCCACATCGGTTCGAAATCCAGTCTTTCAAAAGCGGTAATGTAGCTTTAATGGTCGAAGGACATCGGTACACGAATTCAATAAATACGGTAAGAAAAACAAATCCCGTCATAGCAGTAGTAATGCAGCAGCAAATGTTGTGTCTATCTTCAGTTACTGTATCTTTGCTTCTCTTTCGTAATAAATGGCGAGTTTATGAGTTTCTCGAAGGAAAAAAATAAACAATTGCCATGCAAGCACGACCCAGGCTTTCTATTAAAGAGCCACACCTCCTTATAGCAGCGCAGTGGTGCTGGAGAGGAACTCTCAAGGTACATTTTAGGGGGTTGCAATGGTTTCAATTTTATTTAATGTTTAATGGTTGAATACAGTAGTAACGTTTCAAGTGAACTAAACACTACAGCAACATTGTGGTAGCTACAAACCTTACAGGGAAGCTTATTCGTATTCCTTTTCTGTTTTGATTTCGGTTCAGTTAAACCTGAACAGAAAACGAGTTCGTTTTTGTTTCTTTGATCACTTTAAAGGTGTTATTTAACCTAAATGTCAACGTTAATCTTCACAGCATAAATTTAGAATTAATGCGTTAGAACGTTCGCATCAACGGAACCCTAGTTCGGCTTTGGTATCACCTTTACCAACGAATGATTTGATTAATGCTTAAACGTCATTGTACTCCTAAAACAGCAACGGAAAAAAGTCGCACCCTTATTTGCAATCTAAATGTATTAAAGCAGCCTGTATGTTTTTGGATAAAAATTTGATGAAAGCTAACGCACGGTGGGAATGAAAGGTAAGTTTGTCTAGCCGTCTTCCTCTCTAGCCAAAATTTATTTTTAAGAAAATCAATGAGACACGTACGAGATGGATGGCATGTGAAGGTACCGTGTAATCCGACTCAAAATGTTTTATCAAGGGCCAAATTGGAGCCACGTCATGTTTAAATAACGAAGCGAACGAGCGTTATCAAGGTTAAAATCCTCAGGGATTTAAGAGGCAATGGGACAGGGAGGAGAGATCCAAGTACCCGGAACTCATTACGCGTTCATGTTTGCATATTTTATGTGTACACGCAAAAAAAAATTGAATGACGACGCATTTTGTATTTAATCAGCAAAGGTGCGGGGCGGATGCACTGTGGTTTTAGGCTGCGTTGCCTTCATTGTGGCTCCAACTGAAGTGAAAAACAGTGCAGAGCAACGATGAACCGGTTTAGGAGGGGAGGGGGAGGGGTATAGGGAAGAAGAGGACGTTTGTCACCCCCCCCTCCCACGAATTAAGATTAAGAGTAAAATTTCATAAAAATGAAAAAGTTGGGCGTTTGTTGCAATTGTTAATTTTCGCCGAAATGCTAAAAATGTTCTCACTTAAAGCAACATACCGCCTGCCTTATACACTTCGGCCTGCCTCACAACACCCACGCGACGATCACACCCGCGTATTTACCACAGCTAAGGTCAACTGAGACGGTAGCTTCGTTCCTCGCAGTGAAAAACATAGCTACTGTCTCAATTGGCATTGCGCGTAATAGTCCAGCCACCGTGAACCCATTGATCGTGTCGTCAAAAACCAGAATGATTCTTGTATTTTAAAATCACAATTTATAATTTTCTAGACTAGTGTCTTATAATTTTGCTTCGGCGATCTATTGGAATAATTAATTTTAATTTTTACCGCATTAGTCTATTAGATTGTAGATCTCATGGTAATTTTTAGAATATTAGTAGATGTACACACAGAGCTAAAACGTCATGATTATAGTATGCGCGCGTTGCATCATTGAGTGACGGGTCGTTCTTAAATATAGTTAACAATATTCAACAGAAAATCTCCTAGACGCCACATTTTAAAATGGTTTTTTAGCAAGGGAAAAGACTAACGGTAAGTAAATAGATCTAATGGTAAATAGTAAATAGAAAAATGGCGCTGGGAGGGATATCCCTTTAAGAGGTTTCAAGGTAGAGGTTGGGTACGGGGGAGGGGGAGAGGGGGTAGGACTTGAACCACTACCCAGATCTACAGCCAGAACCGGTTTGAATCTAATCGTCAGGATTTTGACAAAATGTTTGTTTATGAACGGCTGTAACAAATTTGGGGGCTTACCTTGAAGTTCGGCTCCACTAGATGTATTTTAGAATATGTGCCTTACAATGGAATGGTGACTAAGGGCAGATGCGCACATTTTTATTTGGATCAGCTACATAACAGCTGGACACAAAGGGAAAGATGGGAACATGTTACATACGTTTGATACAACAATTTTTTTCCTGGTCACCATAGCACGCTTCGATAGGCGCCATTTTTGGTTGGACGAGCCAAATTTATTGCCGACAGAAGGGGGAACAAATTCGGGTTCAAAGCCGACTGAGGTAGCTCAAGCATAGTCAGTTAAGTGTTAGCGTCTGCCAGACCTTCGAGATACCCACAGCCAACAAGAGCTATCCCGGTCGACTACTGAGGGCACACTGGTAGCTCCATCTTTCGGCAATAAATTTGGCAGGTTCCAAGCTAAAGAAGCGCCTATCGAAGCATTTTGTGTTGAAGTAACGAAATTGTATCGAACGTACGTAATTGTTCCCACCACTCCTTTTCTGTCCAATTGTTGCATAGGTGAAACAGAGATAATACACGCAAGTAAAAATCAATGTAATTTACCCTTTAAGGCTGAACCATTTCTTCTCGCTTCCATTGTTGCGTCGGGAAGCTGAGGGGAATGCGCAAACCCAATAACATCAGCCAGAGTCAGTCAAGAAAGAATTTACGCCGACGCTCGCGCGTGGCACAAAGGGAAAAAGGAGAAAGAAAACAAGTATCGGGGGAGGGAGGGGAGTTGGGGGGGGGGAGTGTGTTGAGCCGTCGAAGCAGGGGAAGTGGAGAAACTTTCCCCATGCGGTTTCCTAAATGTCAGCCTCAAGACTTACGGAAAATTCTGAACCATGACAAAATAATAATTCCAAAAAAAACGTCAAGTATGCCGTAAAAAAAGGGGTTATATGATTGAAGTTTCATTTTACTTGTTAAAATGTACACGGATAAAATTTGGTGATTTTTAATTGAAATAGCAAATGTACAATTCAGAAAATTGCATCTGTTTAAGCAGGGACGTAAAGGTTTGGGTTAGGGGGACCAGCAACTACAAGCTCTCGCGTTCTTTCCAGCCCTAACTAGGTCAGCGCCGTGTTGTATCCCAACATGCCAAGCGGAAAAAAACATCAGCGCATGCGCAAGGACGGTTAGGGAGCCCTGTAGCGGACATACACAAAAATAAAAATTAGGTTTGTTATGTCGACATAACAA
>JAHWFP010091431.1:0-41138 GCA_023313725.1 Lithobius niger | reverse complement strand
TTGTTATGTCGACATAACAAACCTAATTTTTATTTTTGTGTATGTCCTGTACAGGGCTCCGTAGACGGTTGCTCGCGCCCGCAATATTGAAATCGCCGCTTCGTTTTACGAAGGCAAGTAACGCACAACGTTCAATCGATTTATTAACTAACAACAACACGCCACCTGATTCGAATGCTAAAATACATTTAAAAAAGCTGTAATAAAACGCAGGGTGCCTGTGATGAACCTTGTAATCGTCTGTATAAATTTAAACTTGATTGCAACTTCGTGATGCTTTCACTGTATTAGGCGCGTTTCTTATTCCAGCAGGTGGGAAGGTAGGGGAAGCCCCGAGGAGAACTAAGTTGGAGGACGATAACCACGGTGGATGACGCCAATCGCGTCACAGACGGCTTGCCCTTGTGCCGAGAGCTGGCTCCGCCACCGCAGCTAGTTGCTAGTTCCCCTAACCCAATCCTTTACGTCTCTGGTTTAAGTGCTGTTGTGCTTTACGTAACGTATATGATTGGTAAAGCACAACAGCACTTAAACAGATGCAATTTTCCGAATTGTACATTTGACTATTTCGATTAAAAATCACCAATTTTTATCCGTGTACATTTTAACAAAAAAAATGAAACTTCAATCATATAACCCTTTTTTTACGGCACACTTGACGTTTTTGTTTGTAATCCGTGTGCCTTTTTTACGGCTATGGTGTTGCGCTATCAAGGTTTATGCATGCAGTCGATTGTTGCATGCACGAAGAATGGGTCTGGAGTTTGCTGAGTGGCATTGTTCCCTAAATACAATGGTTAAAACATTCCCTAAATACAATGGTTAAAACAATGTAAAACAATCAAAATGATCGTTTAGGGTCCCGTAACTCCGCAAAGGATCGGCCAATTGAAAAAGTGGTCCCTGTAAGGTTGAAGCCCAGGGAAATTTCTGGCTCAGATCATGTTTCAGATTTTAGGTAGGTGCAGTAGTTTTTTCTGAAACCGTGAAGAAGAACAAGAACCAAAACAACAACAAGAAGTGAACAGTTTTAAAATTTACGTGTGGCTTCCTACATTTACTCTTGCACTGAATTGCATAAAAGTTGGTGTAAAGTTAGGAAAAGTTGCTATCTATTATCTGGCCAAGTTTGGTCGAAATATATTGAATAGAAACGGAGAAATAAATAGTTTTAGTTTTGGTGGGGAGAGTCGCCGTGTATGATACTACGCTTCCTTGCCAAGGTGGTGGAAGCTTATTACTACACCTTGAAACTCAATTTGTCCGAGCCCGTACTTACGGAATGGTGGTTTGGATAGAGAACAAACTTGTGCACATTTAGCCTATACGGGAGCTGGTTCTACAGAAATTGTCAGTTGTGCCCAAGGTATGTAAACATTTCCTCATTTTTCCAGAATTTCCAAGTGAGTCCCACGGCAACCACCAGGTATTTTCCAAACGGTCTCGTTATGAAATTAACACTGTGATTGACGTTGTTACTAAACTTTATACGAAAGTCATCAAACATATACAGAAAGTTTTTTGTAAAGAGATTTGTCCATTGAAAGGGGTTGGTACGACTTTACCCCAATTGACTTAGGGTCTAATTTTGTTTTTTGGCATCGATAATTCTGGGGGTTTAACCGAATTTTTGAGTAGTAAATCATATGAAAACTTAATTACGACAGTTAATTATTATGTCTCCTAATGTGTTTCGAAAGGCAGGGAGATTTTTTTTATTTCCTGGTCTTTTCCCTAATTTTTTAAAAGATCCACTTTCTCCCGGAAAATTTGCCAGCAACTTCCATCATATTTACATTTTCCCAAAAATTTCCAGTTAAACCATATTTTTCAGGTTTTTTCTAAACCCTGGTGCATGGGGAGTATGGAATTCGTTGCATATCATCACGCTAATTCGTGAACAGCGATGACGCCGTACGTGTTCAGGTCCATTATGGTTTAAATTGCATGTTTCTTATATAAATAATTAAATTTACAGCTACGATATCAATTGACTTGCTATACAAAAGTTTAATGACTTGTATCCCCTCTATCCCCTCATTTGACACAATTTTCGGTATCACCTATGTTTGAGTTTTTGATTTATAAATGTTTTAAACTAAAGCGTTATTGGCTGGCCGCTGGTTGCCATGCGACAAGTTGGGAAATAGTCACACGTAGTGCGCGCGTCACGTTGGGTGGTTGTTGGGAGCTTTCGGGAGGGGGGAAGTTTATGCAGGTAGTACGTCGTAGATTTCAGAGTATGCGCAGGGGACTGGCGTGCTGGCCGTCTGCATAACGCTCCGAAGATGCCATGTGAGAAGTAAATCACGGTGAGGGGTGGGGGTTTGAATTGAATGGAGGCGAAAGTGCAAGTAGATACGGGGTGGGGGAAGAATCTTGGAATGCTTTGTTTTGGGGAAGAGGATAGATATGTTATTGAGGTGGTGGTATATCGTAGCAAAGGTGCGTCGTAGTAAATGGAATAAGTTGGTTACTTAAAGGTGTGTACATTATGTTTGGGGAGGCTTTCGGGGGGGGGGGACTGTAATGAAGAAAGACCATAAGCGGGGGATCAGAATGTCGTATTTCACCCGTCTTTAGAAGAGCCAGCTTCCAATACATTAATGATAACGCTTCTGTAAACAGTTACCCAGAATAAAACAAGAATTTAAATAAATACAATAACTGCTTATGCTAAAAAATGCTAAGCCCATGGCCCATAGTAGGTAACTAGTTGGGACAGGTAAAGCGACAGTAGAAGAACGAAGGACATAATTCATGGCAGGCTACGCGTATAGGTTGTTCCAAATTATGTTTGCAGGAAACTGATTGTATGACACCGCGTTTCTTTCCATTAGAGGTGCAAAAAAACCACGTCAATATCCTACTCGTAAACTCTAACAATAACTGTGTAGCGTCTACAAGTGTGATATCTGCATGTTTTTGCACTCCTAGTGCAAAGATACGTGGCGTTATACAGTCAGTTTCCTGAAAACATAATGTGGAACAAACTATAGACGCCATCACAACCAATGCTCCGATTGCGCTCGTATTATTAAATGAATAATAAAAAAGTGATATAGGTTCCAGTAATACAAATCTACGTCTAAACATTTACGCATGCAATACGACCACGGTCGATTTTTTGGGAGAGGGAGTTACTTAGATTTATAGCCTAAAACAAAATGTAAATGAATAAATCAAAAATTATATTTTGGCACAGCTTGCGGTAAAAAAAAATTGCCCTTAAACCCGTTTATCCCAGTCTACACCCACTCCCCCCCCCCCCACCACATCGCAACTACCTTAACGGATCCAGATGAAAAGTATAACTGTTGGCAGAGTTAAGGGGAGTGGAAGAAGTCTCTCGTTTGGTAGCTTAGTTGGGTGGGGGAAGCAGTGGTTTAGGATGAGCAATCCTGTATATTGCATTCTTTATTCAAACATAATGCGTGTTAACATTTGTTAAGTAAAAAAAGTGCTTGATTCCAGACAAGTTACATTAATGACCAGCTAATTTTAATTTTAATTTTCTATTTTCTTAACAGACGAAAGACAAAGCTCTTTATTTTTTTTATTTTTTTTATCGAAAGTGATCGTAGAATGAATTAAAAATGCTGCCTTTATTTTTTAACGTGTAGCGCTGCCTTCCAAATCCGTCATCGTTCCGAGAAAATATCGGGATTAGACCGTACTACAGCTAAACACTACCCCGCTTCTCGCGAAACGGACTCACATGTTTGTCGAATTGATACTACACAACTGTTACACTGAATAATTCCAACGATCATACAATGATTATCTGATTAGCAGGATCCGCTATTTGTTCGACATGACTACCCGAATTGTCAATATGCATAGAATATTGGGACAGTTATCGGCGAACGAAGTTCAAATTAGCCGCCATTTCCTTTTATCTGTTCGCCCAAAGAAGAACGACAGATAGGACTCCGTTTCCGTGTGATGTTGTCAAAACGTGAAACTAACTAGCTCAATTCGGGTTCAACTTATTTCCACACGGAAGCGTAATTGGTAAAAATTCTTGGTCAAGGACCTAGACCCATTCAAATGCAAACGATTTAATCATAAACTGTTCAATGCCAAACCCCACAAGCTGGCACGTGTTCTCACCAAAAATCATGGTTAATCGACTGACATTCAGGCACTTCCGGCCTGACGCAAATAAGTGATAGGCATGACCCGTTGGAATAAACGACGCTAGTGGGACGTGACGTCATTAGACAATAGCCACGACTTTCTCTCCGACTGTATCTCAAAACTGTTTTATGCATAAAATGCATAAGCAGTTAAAAAAGGTAAAAGAAAGTTGGCTTTTCCAAACGTTCGAAAGGCACCAAAGTTGGTGAAAAATGTTTTTTTCTTACAGGCTGTGAGAGCCGTTTCTGTTGTGGAGAATCACGCCATAGTTAAGGACAGAACACGTGCTCTTCTAAATGTCTTCATTAACATGTATATTAATTACAGGACGGAAAACCAAATGGGCTCGTTAGTGATAAATAAATAAATATGTAGATCTAAAAGGCAATGGAAGGTACATCTGTATGTATTTTTCACTATAGGAACACTTTAAATTTTTTAATTTTATAGAAAGCCTTTTCAATAGGTGCAACGACATAAAAAACACAATAACAATCTAAAAGCATGAATTAAAATTTAATTTGAAAGCCACCCACCACTCCTTCCAGCTCCCTGTGGATCTTTTGTCATTACATAAATGACAAAACTTTACAGATACCCAGAAGGTGCACCAGGCAATCAAGTTAATGACCATTAGCAGAGCGAGAACGACAAGCTCTCATATTCTCTAAAGTGGCAATTTACAAAAGGTAAAAAAAATGTTTGTAAAATTGAAGTCTCCTATTGCCTCTCTTAACGAACTTTTTTTTTAAAGTTTAAAATAAAATAATACCATCCATGTCGACATTTGAAAATAGTAATAGCAAGCTAAATGGATAGTATTAGAGTTTGTTGTCAGCGAGGTCTTTGATCCTCGAGTGTCGTTGTTGAGTTAATTTTGTGATAAAGAGCTAGGCTGTAGTACTCATCAAACATTTCTTGGAACACTGTTTGGCACATAATGCTCTTCTTTCTTGGGAGTTTGCCTTTGATTCTGTCACACTCTATACGGATGATACCGGTTTAAAGTGCGAGTGTTGCTGGAAGACTCTGGGGCCGACAGCCTAGTTTCCCGGGTCTCTGCCAATCATGTTTATCCATCCAAATGCTCGCTACGAAATGGATATCGTTTGAAAAATGTATTTTAAAATAGAAAATTGAAGCTGAGTGCACATATGTTTGTCGAGACCTTCATCATCATCCTAGAGCAAGTATTATGGCGTGTTTACGCAACGACTCGCCTTTGCATTTTTGCAGCTAGAAGCTAGAAATCTTCTGAAATTCCAACATGGCGGCGGTTTGAGCTCTTCCGCCTCGAAACAAAAATAATCAATAACGTGAGGTCAGAACCGGCTGGAAAAATTGTTTCGTCGGGAAGAATTCTTCATCTTATCGTCACAGATTATAAGACTGCAAGTATTTACTCAAACTCTGTCTGATTTAGCTAATCCAGGCATCATTGTTACCATGGCAACGACACCTTTGCCATCGCGATTATATTATAGCTGCGAGAATGCAAAGGCGAGTCACTGCATAAACGCGCCCTAAGGCCTAGGCGGTTGGCCAAATAAGACATCGTTAGGATTTAAACATACAGATAGATTACACTTGCGTATTATAATTTCATTTTTATTTTCCAGGATATTTGCAGTTTTCTTACAAATCCCTGAATATACAAACCCTAAATACACCTAACAGTTGAAAAATGAAAGAGTGGGGGGATAAGCGGTCGCTAGGCTCATACAGTTCCTTAAGAACAGCATCTAGTGACTCTCATCTAGGAATTCGGTCGAACATTTGACCAGCGCAGAGACGAGTAGCAGGAAATACCGACAGTTCATCACTGCAGCTCAACATGAAATCGAAAACCAGAAAGCCGACGGCGCTTCCCCAGCCCGGACATAGCTAAGAAACGGAAGGAAGGAGGAGTCGTAGAGTGAAACACGCGTCACTGCAGACGAGGCGCGTGCGGAAAGGGGAAACGATAAAGATGGCGTCTCGAAGAAACATCGGACGTTTTGTAGCTTGTTTCTCCATTCATAGTTTAAAAAAAAACATCGGTCTCTGCTTGTTGGCTGTCGTTAATGCCAACATGGTGTACGTCATTCCATCATGGTGTTAAGAGTTACTATGGCTTCCTTTGAATAGAAACTTTAAAGTTTTCACTATAAACTTGGTCCTTTGGATGCAAAGTCGGAAAAGAATGAGCGCAAGACAAAGAGATTTAATTGACTGAACTCACGCTGTAAATCAAATAATGGCGCAAATGAGAAATAAGGTGCTTTATTACAAAAAAAAATAAAAAACAGTTTTTAACTCTAAAATACAAAAGAAAAAAAAATTAAATGCGCAACGTACAGAACTTTATCCGCCTCAGAAGGGTCAGCCGTGGGATTCGAACCAGCATTCAGCTGATCTGTAGATGAAGACCCTGACCAATAGGCTGTGCTTGCTGGCTTTTCTTAGATTGCCCGGAGACCCCTCACAAAGCTTGCATTGCGTCTGAAACCTTACATTTTATCCCGCCTTGTAGGTATGCATTGTACTTTCGTCGATTCATTCGTCTGAAGTCGTCGATTCATTGTGCCCATATTGTCTCTTTAGCAAATCGTCGGCTTGCCATTGTTCAGCGTTGTTTTACTTCTGGAGATGTTCCAACAAAGATCTGAGCTTTTACAGTATATGTCAGACCACTGCTGGAATATGCAAGCCCGGTGTGGTCCCCATACCTTCTCAAAGATATTGATCTCATTGAGTCAGTACAGAGGCGTTTCACCAAAAGGCTGCTGGGCATGCGAAACGTGAATTATTCCCAAAGCTTAAGAATTTTAAAAATGAATTCCTTGGAATTTCGCCGGTTAAATGCTGACCCCATCATGGTATTCAAGGTTGTTCATTTCCTTCTTGGGGTTGACCTATCTTTTTTGGAATTATCTACTGAGTGTAGGAGACGGGGCCACAGTCTCAAATTGCTTACACAATCATCCAGGTTAAATTGTCGACGACATTTCTTCGCTGTAAGGGTGGTCCCTGCATGGAATTTCCTAAAAAATGGTACTGTAAAAAATGGCGGGTATATAGCTATTTTTAGACATTTGTTAAATTTAGAGGATTTGACACTTTTTTTACATAGACAAACTTACTAAAGCCCAAGTTTTGTTTTCACGTATATTGATAAAATTTTTACTGGATTTTTACGTAAATTAGGCTGTCAGTAAGCGATACCAGCGATCCTTGCCTGACCTGTTTTGCTTTGCAAACAAATGTCCTATTCTATTCTATTCTATTCTACTGTACGCCGGGTTTAAGGAGGTTATACACTAAAAAGAAACTATTTTGACATTTATCAATTTCAGCACCTTTCCATGCCGACTAGATGCCGTCGTTAGCATAACTTGTGTGCGCATACTTTTTTTCTCTGAAAAGAACGAACATTTGATAAAAAATAAAGGCAAAACTATAAATCTGAAAAATGCACGAATGATTTAAACTGCAGTTCCGTTAGCACACTTAGCTAATAACGGCATGTAGTGGGAAAAAAATGGTACTAAAATTGGTAAATGTACAATTCTGCTTTTTTATTGGATAAAATGTTGTATGCAACGGAATTTAATTGTCCTTTTTGTATTTAAGAGTTTTAAAAAAAAGGCCTGTGATTATAATAAATAACTGTAAATTACTTCATTTGCTCTTTCAAGACAGCCAAAACGAGGGAGAGGCACTCCTGTCACTTGCAACTTAACACTTTTACAGCAGTTCAAAACTAATTTTCGTTCAAAGATGCAATAATACGTGCCTAGTCTAAAACACACACAGTTCAGATATTTCGGCTCAAATTTTCCTTGTCTTTAGTTTTATTTACTTATTGTTTTATTTTTTTATTTTTTTATACCGTTACACCTAGAGGAGGTTTTAACAAAGAAAATTAAAAATCGGAAATGTTGTTGAGGAATAATCAAGGTGACAATGTGCACAGGTGGTGGAGCTGCTCACCTATTTGCTCACCAGTAGTATCCGAAGCACGAAAATCTGCCGCATCGTTAGTAAATATCAAGATGGATGAAATTTCTACCGGCATTAATTCTCACCTGAACTCCAAATTCGATGCGTTCCAACAAAAATTCGTCAAATTTGCGGATGCTTTGGCTGCTGAAAAAAACAAAGTCGGAAAACCACTCGTCGCAACCGCCGTTAACATCATCCTACGAGGCTCTACGAAAACAAATGGACAGAGAAACAAGATGCGATGACGCAACCGAAAAGATGAGCCACAACCTGACTCCAATGCAACACGGATTATTTGCAATCGATTCGCTCCACTTTGTCGACAGTGTAACTCATGACACCCCAGTACAATCAGGATTATTCCTCAGAATAAACAATCCAAATTGTTCCCTAGCTCGGGTTTGTCTGTTTTTTACGTTTTCCTCGATTTCAGACATGACAGTGGCATCCATTTTCATTCTGTGCTCTGTATATTTTTTTTCCCAAAATGTTAAGCGTGGCATTTTAATGGATAATCCATAGTCGTTATAGTGTCCTCCCAGATTCCATACGGACTGCAGAAACACCCCTCCCCTAAAAAAAAACCCTTTAATGTTTAACGCAAGGTTAACTGAACCGAGATCAAAAAGGGAATACAAACGACGCGAAATATAAACGTTGACAAACCACGTGACAATGAAACTCATCAAATGCCTCTCTCGTTTTGTTCTCGTCTCGCTCTTGTTACTCGCTTTTAATCTCACGTCCTTAGGAAATTCGAATTGGCGCTGCGATCGCCGCTGCAGACGGTCGGCACACTTTCGAGAATGCAGGAAGACGTAAGTAGATGGTCCTAGTCCGAAATTCAACAACCGTACAGTGACTATTACGTAACGTTTTAAAATGGTTCTTTTTGTATTTCGGAGTGCTTAACTAGGGCAGTTGTTGTATAATTTTTCCCTTCATCAGGCGGCCTTTGGAATTTGGTTCGTGATGTTTTTATTGACGCGCGGTGTCGTTCAATCAGACTTCTCGATAACTTGTGACTACTACTTGATGAACTACTAGTGTTTGTCGAAAGCGCAGCGATTGTCCGATTTTCTTCTTTGCAAACCTTGGAAAGAACCTTGGAATAGCCTCTCAAGCAAGGTTGCTTGCGCTTCCAACTTCGCATCTTTTAAACGTTACTACTTAAGTGTGATCTTTCGAAATTTTTACTCAGATTTAAATTTTAGTGCATTCAGGTAGTCCTGAATATGCTCAGGTTAGCGTTTCCCTTGGCTGCAACTACATTTTGATGGACGCTGTTCTTTTGTTTATACATAATTTCATATTTTTAATCTTTTTTATTTTTAATGCATTTTTATTGTCGTATAATTTATTGACTTTCGACTTAACCTTTTACTTTTTATATTGACGCTGGTCTTGGTGACCAAATTTTACAGTTTTTTTTTTTTGCGTGTAGTGTACCTGCCCTTCCTCTTCGTACTTACCTTCTGGCGATACCATCGGGGACCTTATGGTCCTTGGCAGGTCTAACCTTGGTGGTAAGGCAGTCGTGCCCCATTCCTTCCTTTCCTTCCCATTGCTGAGCATATTATTCATGTTTTTTTCTTTTTAAATTTAGGCTGGATGTTAGTAGCACCTGTGCAATAATACATTTCGCCAAAAATGGATTATTCATTATTCGTTAGTCATTATTCATTATCCATAGTGTTTGTTGTGGAATTGGGAGTAGATGGGCTGGGCTGATGATTAACATGAATATCTCACGGGCTGGCGCGGGTTCGAGTTTTACCGTATTCATCCTTTGTGTGTTCGGAAGATTAGAGCCAGGTGTTGCATCGTGCTAATGTCGATTGTGGCATTTAAAAGATTCTAGGAATTACCAATTGGAGTTGCCTAGCAAAATTGTCCCTCTCGCCTTTGGGCGTTATGGCTTTGGCTTGGAATTTTGTCCAGACTGGCTGGCATCCACTTGAATAAAGTCGAACACTGACTGCTCGACTTTTTCACTTTGTTGCTCTCATCACAAAGCTCGTAGTGCGCGTTAGGACGTAGTTTTTTCCCTTTCTCTTGATGCCATGCTGCTTAACCACAACGGTCCAAAATAGAAACACACGAGTAAACGACTTAAATTCAGCGTTAACGCACGGAACCACTTACTTGGGTTTAGAAAGACACTCATAGGCATACCGCAACACTTGCTTTTAAATGGAACCATCTCAATTTCCATGTATCTTATCTTCCAGGCGTCTCTTCTTCCAACTTTGAGGAGTGCATCCTTTTATTTCCTTCGTACGTCTTCAAACGACGATCACGGGACTCGTTTTCCCGCGCTATCGCTGGTTCCCAATCGTGATGACGTCATGCATTCGGCCAACCTTCATTTATCTGGGCCATATCCGATATTGGACCTGAAAATCGGCCTGAAAGGGTTAAGGAGGCCCACTGAATTCGCCAACCCGCCCCGATGGTACAAAATCAATGCTTTGTGATGCATAGAGGTGGTGGCAGCAAGGTGCACTTCTCCTTTCGAGTACGAGAAATGGGTTGTTGGCGTAGTAAAACTGATCCTCTGTCCTTTCTTTTAATGGTCGATGTGAGGACAAACTTCAAGACATCACATTCCGACAAATTCGACGGCATCAAACCATTAGTGAGACTGTTTTTTCTACAATGCGTTTGGTGAAGTGTTAGTACGCGATGTTAAGTTTGTGCATGGTTTGGTCCGTTGGTATCCCCTCCTTCGAAGTGCCGAGCCATTCTCAATTTCACGGCCCCTCTATAGTGATTTTGGTTTTTACTGGCGGAGCGAAGCGAGCATAGCGTAGCCTATAACGGACACTGAATTGCAAAATGTTGGTTGGATGGTTGGTTACACTTTTGTAGTCTGGGTGGAGCCCAAACTAAAAGACAGTTTGCCATGGAATTTGCCAAGTTGCTAGATAATTCAAAAAGTATTGCTGATATCGAATTTACCGTAAATTGATCAATTATAATCCACGAAATTACGACTTTTCTAATTTATCGATCTACTCGCCATTGTAAATTTGGAATCCTGATAAGTTAAGGAATTCCAGCAAAGCATACACTGTTCTGGTGGTAATCAAGTGTACTTTTAAAAACCGTCAAAATAAATCATCGTTGCTTCCTTATAGCTAAAATAAAATTTTCGACGTAACTCAATGAAATAATTACATTTCATTATCGCATTTTAACCATTAGAGAAAGGAAGGCAAATGAAAAACACAAAAGGATTCGTTAACGACTTCCATTCGTTTCATGTGAAAAACAATGTTTGGAGGAAGTCACCCAACACGACGATCAAACCAGGTGTTTACACTATCAACGGACGGGAATCCCAAATGTAAAGCCTAAAATCGCCACAAGATCAGGAAACTGTTTATACAGAAGTAAAGCATTACAGCAGACGAGGTGTTTACACAGCAACACGGAACATTATGATGAATTCGTATAATAATTTCAAGATTCCTTGGTTGTTATGGAAACTGCGGAATATAAGCCTATCCACAGGTCCGTGGGCAACCTGTGAGCGATACTATTCACGAATAAACTCTCACTCCAGCGTTACAAGAAAGAATAGGCTTGACCTCGAACGCAATAGGCCTAACTTATCTGTTGTTATCGCTAAAAATTAGGCCTAAAAGTTCTGAACGCTTTAGAATTATTTAAATGCTATCTTCACACCCAAGCTAATATCGTTTGACCTACAATTGTGACAATTCCAACTTAAAAAAAAATTAGCGTTCGCAGATGATGTACTACAGTATGTGCCAGAGGTGTAAGTTTCAATATTGTCGTAGGAAGCGGAGTAGTAAGACGGGAACGACCGCGGATATATTGAATCTTTTGATTATTGTAAAGTACTCTCGTTACGGATGATTGTTTGGCTTTTAGTTAAATGTTTTATTATCAATATTTTAACTCTAGGAAAGATATTCTGAAATAATTATAAACAGTGCAGGCATTATTGGCGGTGGCACGCTCTTTGCTAGCTTAACTACAGTGGCTAACGTGGCATTTTAACTTTAGATGGCGGTGATGGTAGAACCGTGGCGTTCGAGATTGTTTTGGTATCCACAGCTAATCTCGAACGCCACGGTAGAACAGGCTGAAGCAAAAAAACAGAAACTAAATGTGGGAGCAAACGAAAGCGTTTTAAAATTAATATGAAACGTAGCTTAGGCCTACCTAAAAAAAAATACTAATATGTGAAAGGACCAGCAAAGAGCTTCACATCAAACGGCAAAATGGTCAAACGTAGCCGACCTAGTATTGCACCCAGATTTTTAAGGAACATTAGCAAGTATTGCAAAGTCATTAAAATGAGAATAAGTACAAATTTAAAATAAATTGTTATCCGCTCCGCCTACAATAGGCCCAAAGCCTGTTTCCTAGTTATAGTCTGTTCCACATTATGCTTGCAGAAAACTAACTTTATGATGCCACGTTTCCTTGCACTAAGAGTGCCAAAACGTGTGGATATCACAATTGCACGGTCTACACAATTACTGTCAGAGTCTACGAGTGGGATATTTACATGTTTTTGCACTCGTAATGGAAGAAAACGTGGCGTCATACAGTTCGTTTTCTGAAAACATAATGTGGAACAGACTACAGTAAAGTAACATCATCGTACAGATATGGACACGGAGCATTACTAATAGCGAGAACCCCTTGCAGGAACATCCACAAACAAAGTGTATAATGAGAGCAAAAGAGTTGCAATCTTTCGGCCATTGTCATCCATCAGTTATTGGTCATCCCCCCCCCCCTTTCCCCTCCCCGTTTTCCCAGTTCCACTGTACTACCAAAATTTTACTAAATTGGGAACCAAAGACGATAGAAACGGCGGTGTTTCCATGGCAACATTCGCTAGCCAAACTACACGCACAGCTGCATAGACACTGTTCGGTTGAATGCGTGTGTCGTATCGGGGATAAAAAGTCCGGCTTTTTTTTTACGACTTAAAAGTGCCGAATCAGCGTAATCTTTTCGTACCAGTTTGTGGCGTACAAGACGTCGTTGAATAAATGAGACTTAGAAGTAGATTTTGTCACACGTAAATTTGAGGAATAACTAAAGCCGTCGATCCCTTCCCCCCACCACGAACAATTTATAACTATACAAGTATCAAGTTTTATTTTAATCCTGATCTGCACAGCGTCCATTTAAACGGTCGCCTAGAGAACATTAAAAAGTCCCACGTGCAACGCTTGCTTTGCCAAAGGGCCTTCCCTGGCTACCCCTATAGCAAGACGAGCAAGCACAACCTAATGGTTAGAGTTCTCGATAATATTCAAACAATTATAAATTTAGTTTTAATTAAAAATGAGTCCCACAGTTTTCCAAGAATATTGTGAGAATACCTTTAGGATATAGAATTCTGGCCGTCTTTATCCCAAATTTACCTTTAGTTTGACTTGGAAGCGACTGTGATGTCCACCACAATCATTAAGAAACGAAATTAGCTAAAATTTAGGAATAAACGAAGAAACGGAGCGAACATGGTGAACAGCAGAGGATAAGAAGTGAGCAGTAATTGGTGGAGCGGAGCGAGCGAAGCGCAGCCTATAACGGAAAACAAGTTGCAAAATATTTGTTGGTTGGTTGGTTTGTGGGATGGTTGTACTTTTTCAGCATGGGTGGAGACCAAACGAAAGGTTGGGTTCGAATGAAATTTGCTACATCTCTTTAAACCCCTAAAAGTATTGTTAAGCTCAAAAATTTCATAAACAGAACAATTATTACTGAAGAAATTACAATATTTAGAATTTATCCATTAACACTCACCATTGTATATTCGGAACCCTGAATAGTAAAGGGTTTCCAACGAAGCAAACACCTTGGTAGATGAGTGAACTTTAAAAAACACGGCAAATTAAACATCGTTGCTTCTTTATAGCTGACAAGCTTTTTCGACGTAACTCAATAAAATAATAACATTTAATCGTCGTATTTAACTAGTACAGGAAGACACACAACCGTAAAAAACGAAAGGATTTCGTTAACAACCCACATTAGCTTCGTTTCATAAAAAGAATGCTTGGAGGAATTCGCCCTTCAGCATGTCGACGAAAGTGGCGTATCGATGGAAATCTCGAATATGAAACCTGAATCGTCGTACCACTGTAAAGCGGCATATATAAAACGAAAGATACATCGGACGACATGTTTATATCATAGTACGAAACAATAAAATTCAGGCGTCTAATAGTTTCACGATTTCTCATTGCCAATGCAACGTGAAGTCTCAAAATCGTGTTGCATGAATTAATAGGGCTATATTCTCGAACACAACTCTTCAACTGGGTTAAAGGTAAAAATTGAAGGTAAAAATTAGGCTTGAAAGCTAACACATTTTTAACCTATAGTTGTGGTGGTTACTGGTTTTAGATTATATAATAGATATGGCTGTTGCAGTGAGTGATAGAGGTGTGTGCCTCAAGATTTTCATTGGTGGCAGCAACACTGAAAACCTTTTGAATCTTCTCTCCTGATTATTGTTAAAAACTATTGTACTGATGATTGCAGTTAAATGTCTTATTATTATTAATATCTTTAATATAGAGAAGACATTTTGCACGACAGTTCCTGTAAACATTGTAAGAATTATTGGCGGCGGCAGCCCAAACAGCAGTGGCTAAAGTGCAGTTTTAATTTTAGTGTGGGCTGTGAAAAGAGGCTACAAATTACTAAACATAAACTAAATGCTGAAGCAAGAGAAATCCTATTAAAATAATTTTGATACGCAGCTGATGTCTACTTAAAAAAAAGCTAAAATAAGAAGCAGCAATACGTCACACCAAAACGCAAAAACCCTAAATTTAGCATACTGAGTATTGCACCCAGATTTTTAAGGAGCATTAACGAATGTGGCAAAGTCATTAAAATAAACAATAAATATAAATTTGAAATAAAATTCTGTTCGCTACAAAAGGCCCAAAACTTGTTTCACAAGAATGAAGAAAAAAAACGCGCGTGCCATTATGAGTTCGGAAAGTTAGAATCAATCTTGATGGTGACGTCATTATTACTGCTACTAGCGGAGTCGCTCGCTTCGCTCGTTCATTCCGCGTCGTCTCACTCCCCTTTCCTCCCCCCCCCCGGTCCCCCCCCCCCCCCCTTCATTAAGTTGCCGCTCGGTCGGTAGATGGCATCGTATGTTCGCGCTGCTGGACGTTGCATTCTGGGCGCAGCTACTATCTCAGCGGGCCTTGGCTGCTACTGTTATAATTTGCCGTTCCGTCGGTAGATGGCATCGTATGTCCTGCTGGCTGCGCTCCAGATGCAGATGACTGCTTCGTATGTCCTGCTTGCTGCTGCTGCTGGCTGCTGCTGGCTGCCTTGCGGATTTTGTGTAATTATATATATAGATACTTGTCATCCTTCATTATGTTGGTTCCATTATATGTATTTATTAAGTATTATTATTAAAAAAAAAAACCGGTATGATTGCCGATAATAAAACAAATCCGTGATCTCGAAATAACAAAAGTAACAAACTAGCATGCTCACAGAAAAAGTGATATTTCATTTGTCAGAAAAACCTGACAAGATTTAGTGAAAAGGAGGTATACGTCTATTACCTGCGTGGCCAACTTCTTATGAGCCGCGTCAGCTGAATCTTGCTGCTTTGAAAAAATTTGATTCGTAAGGGGATTTGTTTGACGGAGACTGGCACACAAAAAAATATAAACACACATAACAAGGCGAAGTTGTTGCAGTTTTGAAACTCGCCCTTTTTTAACAAAGAAAAAAATAGAAGTAAAAAATCATCGCTTTCCTCCAAAGAATTGAGATCTTCGCCGTCGAGAAAAAAAAACCGTTTCGCGCGCAATGATATGAAGCTTGACATACGATTTAAATTTTTGAGTTATTGCGTTCACTCGAATGATAAATCTCTCGATGTTGGACGTAGCAGCCATTCTAACTCTTTTCCTTCAAGATATTGTGTGTGCACATTCCGCCGGTTGTAATTTTTTCTTTCAGGTTTTATGTGCATGAACATTCCGAAGGTGTGGTAAACCAGTCCAAGGTAAAAAGCATTCATCTCTGCTAGGGATAACGTCGCATTCTGTACAGTTTTATAGGCATGGATTGGATTCGTTGGGATTTCCACGCTCCCCTGCCACACTCCCGCCTCCCGATAACCTGCAATTCCAGAAAAAAATACTGGTTCATAATTCATACTGAGTGACTCAGAAATTTTGTGAACAGGGTTCCTACACAGGGTTCACACCAACCTGGGGAGCCTGAAAAATCTCAGGAAAAAAACAAAGCCTAACTTTTAGGTTTAGTCCTAAGTGCATTAAACATATTTTGTTACGACATTGTCGTACAATAAAGGACATCCTTGTACTTTTATGTTAACACCTAAAAGTTTATTAAATCGGGCTACCCTTAAGCACTAAGTCAGCCCTAAAAACAAGTAAAACTGGTAAAACGTGTGGAAAAATTTCCTTCCTGAAATTTCGGTAAATTACGTGGAAATTGACCTCAATTACTCTGGAAACTCTGGAAAACTCAAGGAAATTATTTCAGTATTTTGGTCGGAACCATGGTACAGTGTGGTGTCTCTAAATAGGCTACTTCTCTTCTTTACCCGCATCTTTGAGATTTGATTATACACATTTTGTAGCTATATCCATCCTTTATCCGCAGCATTACTGTCAAAGGCTACAAAATTTAATTATACTCTCAATACATGGCACCAATTAATGCGAGTAACGTCGCCCATTGTTGCGTATCAACATCAAAGATTCCTGTTAAATGTGAATTAAGTAATAGTAGTGAATTGAATTGAATTGAATTTATTGCCAAGAGCCCTGGCCATATGCCGAACGCTCTAATCCAAAATTAAATAAATAACAAGGTTTCCAAGCAATACTAGTGACAAAAAAAAACCATATCAGAACACTACGGCCCGAGATTCCACGGCGGCACCACTTCACTTCACTACCACTACCACTCGTTTCACTTCTACCACTTCACTTCTATCACTTCTAGAGTTTTCACCACTGTGTACAACAGAATCACTCATTATGTACGAGAATAGATCTTCACCACCGTGTACAGAAGACTACCGCGTGCGGGCATTGTAATGTGCACGGGCTGTGTTTGCGAATACATCCGGGCTGTGCTTGTGAATACATCCGCACTGCGTGGAAGTAGGACGGTGCACCTGCTGCTTATCAATTCTAACCAGCCCATCTCCCGCGACAGAGATCACAACTGCTTTTTGGTAGCTACACAGAAAGCAGCCAGTGCCCGCATGCGCCTGATAGCGTCTGCACCACTCGTGTGGCACAGCAATGTCTGCAGGGTTGGATGAGTTCTCACCCACCTACTCAACAGGTGGCGATGGGTATTGTACCGCCTACAGACAAGAAGGAAATGCTCTGCAGTGTCTTCAACGCCACATGTCGTACAGAATGGCGAGTCCACCCAACCCAACCTATTTTGGTGTGCCAGCAGCATAGAATGACCTGTACGCAAGCGACTAATGAGACGCGCCCTCCTGCGCGGCAACGCATCCAGGACTGAACCATAATTGCAGGTCGGTTGAATAGCAAACAGAAACCTCCCCATTACTGAGGCCACCCATTCCTTCTCCCACTCTTTACGCTGCCACTCCCGGATTGCCACACGCCGAGTGGCCACGGACACAGTAAGATGCGCCTCTGCCACCTCTGTGGTAGTTGCCTCCTTGGCGAGAGTATCCGCTTGCTCGTTGCCCCAGATTCCAGTGTGGCCTCTCACCCATCGAACTGCAACCTCGCTTACCTGGGAAGCAATCCAGAGCTTCCATGCAACACTGAAAACTAACGGATCGCTCATGTCCATACGTTCCACTGCCCCTTGCACTGCCCGGATACTTGCAAGAGAGTCCGTGACAATGGCAAAGGACCGCAGCCGCAACTCTAGAGCCACATCCAGGGCAACAGACATCGCCGCTAATTCACAAACCGTGCTTGAAGCAACAGCAGTGAGACGACGCCTTACACTCACTTTGAGAGATGGGATCGTAACACCTATCCCTCCCACACTGAGTTCCCTCCTGAAAGACGCGTCGCAAAAAACCTCACAGGTGACGTGCCATGCGTCAAACAGACGAGCCACTGTGGGACACCATATCCATGGACCAATGGGATTGGCCCGTGCAACTTCACGCGGACGGAGGTGGGATGCCTGTTGCAGGAGTGACGCACCCTGGCCAGCTGCGCCTAAGGCTCCACGCACACCTCGACTCAGACTGACATAGTCAAGAAGTAACTTCCCAACAGGGTCTTTCGCCCCCCGACTGAGATTTCTCATGCAGAGCAGAACCAGTAGTTCCTCCGCACGACGGTGGATGGGTGGTTCACCACTCTCAACCCAGAGTGACTGAACTGGCGTCGAGACCAGACATCCCGTAACAGTCCGTAAGCACTCATTTACCACGACCTGGAGCGTGCGCATGTGCCGTGCCACAGGATACAAAAAAGGCAGGTGATAATCCAAGACTGCCCGGACAAATCCCCTGTAAGTGGAGAGTAGGGCTCCTCTGGTCACATTTTCACACCCAGCGAGACTCTTCAGTATGGAGGTTCGCGCACGGACACGCTCTCTGAGACAGCTCACATGCTTGTTCCATTCGAGCCGCTCGTCCAGTATCACCCCCAAGTACCGTACAGTTGCAGAAGGTCTTATCATCGCGTCCCCTACCTTAACTGAAATTGGCGTTCGCCGCCTCACCAAGGACCGTGTGAAAACGACGAGCTCTGTCTTCGCAGGAGCCAATAGCAGGCCCCTGTCAGCAAGACGTTCTGTGACCATGTCGAGAGCTTCTTGGACATGCGGCATAATCATGTCTGTGTCATTCCCCGCAAACCACAACGCAACATCATCTGCATAGCAGACGATGTTCGCAGACAGACTTAGCTCAGCCAGCACATCATTAATAGCCACAGCAAATAACACCGGGCTTAAACAGCTCCCCTGTGGGAGACCACGATCAGAGCTCTCTTCATACGACCAGTAGCCATTTGCTCGAGTTACAAACCGCCGCTTACCTAACAGCGCTACAATTGCGTCTGTGATGCCCTTACTTACCCCCATCCTCTCAAGCGCCGCTCGCACCCAGTCAATGCGCACTGTGTCATATGCGGCTTTGATGTCGAGAAACACCGCAACCACCACTTGCCCGTGCACCCAGGCCTCCCGAATACCGGAAAGAAGGTACAGAATCGCATCCTGAGCACTCCTGCCCGCCCTGTAGCCAAATTGCACAGGAGCCAGGCAGTCGAAGTATTCAAGATGCCACTCCAACCTCCTCACTAGCATGCGCTCATAAACCTTACGTATACAGGATAAAAGAGCTATCGGTCTGTAATTGATCAGATTAGACCTATCGCTACCCGCTTTGTGTACCGGGACCAGGATGGTATAAAGCCACGAGGGAGGAACTGGGCCTCCATTTAGCAGTAGCTGATATATCGCAACCAATTCACCTATGGCGTCAGGCGGGGCAACCCTCAAGTCCTTATATGACACGGCGTCAACTCCAGTTGAACTGCAATCCTTGCACTTAGACAGAGCAGCGGAAAACTCAGCCCTCTCCCAGGGCATATCTTGTGCCCAAGAAACTCGAGAACAGGGGGGCGGCTGTCCTCCACTCGGAAGAGCATACACACTGGCAAAGCGACGGTTAAACGCGTCTGCCATGGATTCGCCCCTGAGAACGCGACGCTGCGAGCCAGCATCCTGTGCGTCGTACACCCACTGCTGCACCATCTTTGCATCCTGATTGCGTAGGGTTCTCCACGCAACCGCCAGGGATCCCGTGCCTCGGATCCGCTCACACAAGCGATTTCCGTAGTCCCTCTTCTCCCGTCTAATCAGATAGGCAGACTCTGCTGAGATGCCCCGATACACCAACCAATGCTCCTCACTTGGATGGCGCTTCCATTTGCGGTAAGCCACACGCCTATCCCGCACAGCGTTTGTACAAACTGGGGTCCACCAGTCCGGGAACACCCTAGTGCGAGATTCCCTCTTACTAGACTTCCCCTTCCGCACATTCGCACCAATCCATGGCGCGAGAAGTCCATTATCCGCTACTGGCCTCCGTCGCGCTCCGCTCTGCCGACCTACGTGCGCACAGCAGGGGAGCAAGACCACAGGAAAGTGATCACTGCCCCTCTGATCATCTGACACCAAAAAACAATATTTACGCGCAATGCCATCCGAGGCCAAAAACAAATCCAATACAGACTCTTGGGTCCCTCCATTCTGCCACCGAACGAAAGTGGGGGAACCATTTTGAATTATCGACAACCCCACGGAGGCAATGGCGCTGGATAATTTGCGCCCCTTGGTGTCGATTCTAATGGAACCCCAGTCGTAGTGGTGCGCATTAAAATCCCCACCAAGGACACACGGAGCTGTGAATTGACGAAGCCACGCTGTCCACTGTACCAAGGACGGAGCTCCCGTCACATGCACAATGACCACATTAACCCACTGGTTGCACATGTAGACCCTTATGGAGCATGCATCTATTTCCGGAATTGGCGACTGGATGGGAGAAACCAAGTATGGGACAGCCCACTTCACAAAAATACCCACCCCCCTCCCCGAGTAAACAAAGTCAGATTGAAAAGAAGCTGCACTAAAATTTTGCATATTTACAGCCTCCTGGACCCCCAAAATGTCTACAAAACTCAACAAATTCTCAACCTCATTGACTTTACCGCGTAAGCCACGCGCATTCCAGGAGGCAATCGAAAACAAGGCGAATGCACCAAATAGGTTAGGTTAGGTTAGGACCGACGCCACTGCACCAGCCCCATCCTGAATTCCCATGACATCCTCACTCCTCTGGCTGCTCAATGACAGATCAATGCTATTAACATCATCTTCACAAATCACCGCATTACCTGTCTGCTGCTCAGTCTTGTGATGTGCGCTCAAATTTTCATATTCATTCACATCACGATTCGCATCCTGGTTCTGATCGTGATTTGCGTGTTGATTCACATCAGGATCTGAATTTTGAAACACAGCATTATCACATGCACCTACACACACCTGAATGTCGCACATTTCCTCTACAACCAAATCACTCTGCACTGAATCCAACTCCTGTGCGGTAGTCGGTCCATGTGAACTTGCAGCAGCACTAATTTCACTCCGGTCATTCTGAATCCGCGGTCTCTTCCCTTTTCTTCCTCTCTTCCTCTTTGCCGGCGGCGTGAGCCACTCTCCATCATCCTCATTACCCGTAGCAACTTCAGCATACGAGTGATCCATCACATCCCTGGTATTGGCAGTAGTTTGTCCGCTGGGGGTCTCATGGTCATGGGTCCCAGTCTTGTTGCTGTCTTGCCGTAATCCAACTGGCCGATCTTGCACAGTGCCTTGTATCACCTCAAGACCCCTAGCTTTTTCTCGGGCTGCATTCTTGAGATGTACACAGAGGTCACGTGGCTCTTTGTAGCCGCCACAGGCTGCACACTCAATGCTGGCGCAGTCTCGGCGGTAGTGGCCACGGAGCGAACAACGAAGACAAAGGGGGGGGCGTTCAGGGACCGACACCAGCGCGGCAATGCCACGCACAAATACAATGTCCGGTACATCTTCCATCGAGCGGGATTCCCGCAGCTTGATAGTGATTCGCCTGACACCTGTCTCACACAGTACTCTACCGCGCACCACCAACTTTTCAAAGGCATGTGATTCCACTACTCCAACATCCTGAAACGCCACCCCTACATCAGCCGCCGATATCCCGTCAGGGAGCCAGTGAAGCCTGGCCTCAACACGCTGCTCTCGCAAATCATAGCACTCAACGCTATAGCCGTTAATCTTCATCTTAGCTTTCAGCAAGAGATGCTTAGCCGCCATTGTTCTAGTCAATACTTCGAAGGCATTACCCGCCCTCAAGGACCCGATTTTTTGAATCTCCCGCGCACCAATGACTCCTTCAATTGCTTGGTAAATTTGGAGCATTGTGTATGGATTGCCAGCCTGGCCGCACAGCAGAACAACCGACCTGGTCATGTCCACATTGACTAGGTTGCCACCGTATGATTTCCGCAAAGTCAGCAAATTTCGGGCGCGGATTCGTCGCACAGTTGCTGCTTCCAAATCTTCACTACCTTCTTCCTCCCCATCTACTTTCTCGGCCTCACTTCCTTTGCCAGTCACAGCCGCACTGAACAGCTTTTGCACAGTTTGCAGCACATCTCTGCGATCATCAGCCACCTTGCTGTTTCTGTTGCCGTCCCTCCTTTCTCCATCCTGTCCGCTGTACATTTGCTGCGCTCCCTCTTCTGCCATCACGCCAAAACGACACACGTCTTCTTCTGCGATCCCACGTCTCCTTGCTTCTTGAAGAACAACAGCGTAAGTCTCGTTCGAGACTATCCCACAATTTATATCAGCACTGCTCACCAGCCTTTCTCTGAGGAGATCTTGTAAGACTGCATCTACGTCTGCCGCCGTCGTCTTTGCCCTTCGGGCTACAATAGAGCTCCTTCCATTGTTAGTGGATTTATTGTTACAGTTGTTATCATTGTCACCACCATCTTCTTGTCCATTCTCTCGTCCATCTTCTACTACGCCGTATAATTTTACATCATCCTGCGAAATGCCCCGTCTTCCTGCTTCCTCCATAATGACTCTAAATGCCTTACTCGACACCAGCCCCGTTTTGACGTTGCATGGCCCTATCAATCCTGCCATACAGAAGTCCTCTAACAGCTGTTTTACGTCAGCCTCCATGTCGTGAACAACGTAAAACTAACAATGTCAAAAGTAATAGTAGTTATCCTTTTTCCAACAATGCGGTACAGTATGTGATTTATTGGATAGTTTTTTCGTACGAGGAGCCAGAATCGTCCGAGCCCGAAGGGAGATCATGTTCTGGTCCGAGTACGTAAAAACTATCCAATAAATCACTTACTGTACCTCATTGTAGGAAAAAGGATGGCTATAAGTTTCTTATTACCGTAATAAAAGGCTGTTTTCGACGTTTGATCATGTTTAGTACGGCCATTAAATGGTACTGAAATTGGTTTAACACAGCTTGACTTTTCATTGTTACAACGGAGGGAAAACCGGCAACAATGAAACAGAACACGCATCTCCACGTATTCGCGCACCCGTCTATTGTTGTCCGTTCGTCCCTTCGATTTCCCTGCGCTTTGATCGTTTTTTGATGTTTGCGCTTGTATTACTAGCCATATCGTTAATTCGCTTCGCTCACTCCATTGGCGTCGATCCATGCTTCATGTAATTTCTTTGATTCCAAAAGCATCACCAAACCGATGTATATTTCGATGTAAACTAATTGCAATTATTGCTCACAGTTGATTCATCACATTCCTCGGAACGTTTCAAAACATACTATTTATTTGTTTGCACGCGTGCATGAAAATCGCTCGCTCGCTCAATCCACGCATCTCCGTGCTTCTAAGAGACTAATGTTTGACATCCTTTTAAAACTAGGTTTAAGGGTCGGATTTTTCCATGCATCAAGTCAGTTCATACAAAACCAATTTCAAGATCTCTATGTGGTATGTTGTAAAATACGTCGTTCTTTTAGATTATGTTGTTGCGTACATCCTTTTCCATATCATCTCATTACGTAACTAATAACTTCAAAACGGTTTGTTCGTCACGAATTTTAACCCATTAATGAAAAAACTATGACGTCATGAACAAACATTATGAGGGTTCAATATGAGGGTTAGTTTTGCACGGTTTTTCGCCTATTTGAGGGTCAATATCAAGTTACAGTGATGAAAATAGGCCTATCCGAAGCGTAATTTAATTATCTTTCGTTTGGTCGTACTCCCATCTTTGTAGGTGCTTTGGTTCCAGAGGAGTAGAGGTACAAACAAACACGCACGCACATTATACGTCTTTAATGATGTTTAAATTCAGTGTTTAGTCGGGCGTTGACCCGGTTTGACGAAGATGAAGATGAAGTTTTGAGCCAGGGTTTGGCTGAAGTGGAAAGTGAACCAGTTTTAAAAAACCAGGGTCAATTGGTAAGAATGCAAAACCAAGAAGAAAGAAGGTGAGTTAAAAAGCGTGCAGGCTGGACGTCGATGCAGCATTGCAGTATCGTTGCAGAATTGTTGCTGTATTGTTGAAGCATTGTAGCAATAAGTATACATGGACACTTATTGCAACAATAGGTTGCATTGTTGTAACTGTACATTTTTACTTACAGTATTGTTGCAATAAGTATACATGTATACTTATTGCAACAATAGGCTACATTGTTGTACCGCTCTTACCATTGTTGTAAGAATCCAATACGGGATTTAAAGGACTGTTTACAACAATGAAAACGGCAAAAGTATAGTAACAAGTTTTGTTGTTGTATTTTAGGTTTAAGGTTGTCGGGCTGGTGACCCAGTAGGGTTAAGCTCGTTAATAAATCAAAACGTGACGTCAGTCAGTATAAAAATAACGGCAAGGTACAAGCACCATTTGACAGACATTAGGCAACAAGTCAAAACCAGATTACCACAACCAAAAATCCGGTCGGGAAGGGAGGGAGGGAGGAGAAGAATTCTTCCCCACTGTAGCGATATTTTTTTATGGTACTCAAAGGGCGCGTTTGCACTACGACTCGCCTTTGCATTCTCGCAGCTAGAAGCTAGAAATCATCTGAAATTCCAACATGGCGGCGGTTTTAGCTTTGTCGACTCGCCATGAATAGACTGAATAATGCGAGTTCAGAAGCGACTAGGAAAATTTCGTCAGGAGGAATTCTTCATCTTATTGCCACAGATTATAAGACTTAAAGCATTTATTCAAACGATGTCTTTAGCTTCTGGATTTAGCTAATCTGGATTTGTTACCATGGCAACGACAACTTCGCTATTATGATTAAATTCTAGCTGCGTGAAGGCAAAGGCGAGCCGTTGCGTAAACCCGCCCTAACTCGCTACCTTCGCTGCGAGTTTACATTGCGAGATTGTAGTTTGAATGCAGTCTCATTGCACCACACAACTTGAAAGTGGGAATATATACAACGCACACAAAACTGGGCTAATACCAAGTTTATCGGTCATAATTGATTTTTTCGTGAGCATTAGTTATTCTTTCTCTGCTGTCACCATTATATATATTTTTCCACTTCTGTCAACATTCAATTCAATCATTACATCGATTTGCGGCGGACCCCACGCGACAAATATCGCAAATGTTTTCAAATTCGAAAATTTTTTAATACAATCACGTTTAAACGCCGCTTCTTTCGAATATTTAATAACTTCTGGCTATTATAAGAAGAAAACTAAATACAAAAAAAAAATATGCTGTATCATTCAAACGAATATGTCTTCCTTCAGTGCTTCGTCAGGACTAGCCAAAAAATACAATAGAAAGAAAAAATAAATGTTGACTCAGCAACAGAAAATCCCACCGATCTGCGGCGTTGGAGTTGGGGCACGCGCAGACACAAGGATCTAGTGTGTCGCGTTGGTTTTTTCCGTGAACTCGAAATTTTATTTCCAGAAACCATGGTGGTCTGAACATTTCCTAGCCAAGAAGTCAAAGGGAGCCTACACCAATTTTTAGTTGTTTATAATTTTTTTTAGGCTTCTATAAGAATTTTAGAGGTATTATAGCCCTGCTTTGTCAGTCCGTTGCAAACAAATAAGAAAGTTACGTTATTAGTAGATGAACCGTTTTAGTGGCTTCTCTATGCAATAACAGACCGACAAAACATTGCAAAACTGTAGTGCCTTTTTCAAACACTAGTATCAAAATCAAGGCTGGTGGTCAGAGATTAAAAAAAAAATGTTTGGTTTGACCACATAGTTCAAAAACAACATAGTTTAGTTTATGGCAATAAAGCATGGAATCATAATTGACGACATTGTTTGCTTACATGTGCATGTACGAGTTGACCTTTGCTATTACAGTTACCTTTAGACCGTGTCTGTATGGTTGAACAGTCTTTGATCTCGAAGGTTTATGGTTCAGATCGCCACTCAAGCAATCTGTCATTCAAGTCCAAAACGCAACAGAGGTAGCTTCTTATCTGTATGTATGTCAGAATTTGAATTTGATTTTTATTCTGAAGGATCCTGGACTCGCGCCATGCACCCTGTTACACAATCTAATAAAACTGACACACAGCTACAGAACTCACTTACAAGAAGCACTCGATCTGTTCCCGACTCGAGAAGCATGTGGGTCCCACGGAACATGAGTCCTGGGCAACACGTCATTCCACTGTGTAAACCACTGTGTATTACCATGAATCAGCATGT
This sequence comes from Lithobius niger, assembly GCA_023313725.1. Classification (NCBI taxonomy): domain Eukaryota; kingdom Metazoa; phylum Arthropoda; class Chilopoda; order Lithobiomorpha; family Lithobiidae; genus Lithobius; species Lithobius niger. The sequence continues at coordinate 14,733 of JAHWFP010091431.1, read as the reverse complement.
AGCCTATAAAGCAAACTTCCTTTCAGAAGCATGTACTACTTTTCTACCGCGCACATATGCACATCTTACACTGTGCATTACCATGCGGACGAGCAAATGAAGCAGCAAGCAAGTGTGCATCCATTTGTCCGAGCACTTTTCCACTGTGTAAATGCAACCACCAATTAGGAACCATGCGCAAACGAGTCTTCCACTATATAAATGTTACACTTCTTTCCACTGTGCGAATGCACACCTCTTTCCACTGTGTAAGGACACTTCCCCAGTCCATCGTGCAACCCTTTATCTCCATGACACTGTAACCGTGTGTACACTATGCAACAATTCGAGTCCGTCACCACTGATAAGAGAACACACACATGCCAGAATGCAGAAAACATGTGAATCAGAGCGTAATTTACTATTGCACGAAATTTGCGGACACGGGCTGTTGCAGGTCTAATTGACAACAGTCCAACCAACGTAGGGCAAATCTCAACCCATCTCGCCAGGAGACGTCTCTGCTGGCCAAACCTTCTGCAATGCAAAAGGAAATGGTCAACAGAGAATTCTACGCGACATGTCAAATACAGCAATACTACACGATGCGCTATGAATCACTGTTGTGACGACATGAGTAAACCATTGAGGGACGAAAACAGCTGTCGTTTGGCCGTCTGATTGGCCTTGTCCGGTCATGTGATACGTGGGTCACGACATAGAACCGTCGCGCGTTCGTGTAGTCTAGTGTTGAATTAGGCGCGTATAGTTAACAAACAGTCACATTCCAAACATGTTTACGGCAGAAAAAGATTATTAATGTAAGGCTTTGTGTTGCGCAGATAGGCTAGGCTCTATGTAATTTAAAATTTCAGCAATATAATATTAATCCCGCCGTTTGGAGGAGCGTCAGTCAACCGAGCCCAACTCGAACTCAGCAAGCAAAAATTAATTTAAAACAATGGTGCACAAACATTTCCACAGAGGCATGTATCGCTGGAATGTAATTACTGCAATTTAATATCAGATTGTTTTCGTAGAAAATGAAACTCCGTCTTTGTTTGTCGGCAGACATACTTTTTTTTAATTTTTCCTTTCGTTATTAAGTCTCAAATTGATTAAGCGCCTCGAGCAGTAGACCACATTTTTTTTTGTTTGCCTACGTCAATATAAGCCATATTTTTTTCTGATACTCGAAGACGTTGATAGATTATTAGCTCTAGCGGGTGAAATTAAAATCCTGAGATTACAAGAATTTTTTTTTAAGCATTCATAATTCTAGAGGGGTCTCAGGTTTGAGCTTGTCTCACACCACACACCATTCGATAAGAGAAAGGCCACGTACGGGCGCTCGTACTCATATGCATTGTGGCGCATGTGAAAGAATCTTGGAATTTGTTACCAAATTGTCCCTCTCCTTCCTGAAATAACCCTGGCATTGAAAAGGACATTAATTCAACTACTTTACCTTTTTATAAATCGTAATAGATGGAAATAGAATTTTCTCCACTGCTAGATCAGCTAGCTCTAAAATTTTCAATATTTAAACATTTCCTAATTTAACACTATTAACACTGATATTATGATCGGACTTTTTTCTCCCACCGCTTTCCCCCCGAGTATCTTCTGAACTTAGGTTCTGTCTGTTCTAGACGTTTGAAATAAACCGGAAACCGATGGCATCGCCAAACGTGAGGGACAAGTGAGGGAAAAAGCTGTTTCATTGTCAATGTTTCTTAAAAATAAAAATAAAAGTAAAGTGCATTGCAGTTTAAAACTTGGCCTAGGCCAATTGTCAATCATTAACAAGATAAAAAAAAAATATACAAAAAAAAATTTTAAAACCAAGTTGAAGGTGAAATGAAAACAGACATGGCAAAGGATACTCTTTACGCCAGTCCACGAATTAAAAAAAAACCAATGGTTTAATTTAAAACAGTAAAGTGGTTGGTGGCAGCTAAAGCTTTTATTGTTAAATATTAGATTAAAACATGTTCGCATTTTTCTCCTTGAGTTTCTCTTTGAGAATTAATATTGTGTGTTGTCTTTTCTCTTAGTCTTCAGTAATATTTTGTGTTTTTATATACTTACTAGCGACATCTCTCGTTCCGTTGGCGTCGTCTCGCTTCGGTCGAGGGGATTCCTTATTGCAGCACCTCTTTAAATAAGGTTTAAATGTCTACTTAGTTTGTCACTGTTCATCTGTGTCACCCCATACTTGTAACGCTTTTATTTTGCATGTGTATGTAGGATCGACAACAATTTTAGAGCAAAGCTGCGTGTGTTTACGATTGTTACTGAGAACAACCAGTTATTAACTGACTTGTTCCTGGTTGGTCTGTTGCCGGCTAACCATTGTTGATGGACGTTCCCGAAACGTTAGAGGCTTCACGCAAAAAATTTGATTCACAATCGTTGACGTCACGTATTGTTGTGTGACTGTGATTGTGTGTCGCTGATGTTGCAAACGGTCATTTTTCGTTAATTTGGGGTATTTCGGACCTAAATTTGAATTTAAGAATACGCCTAAGAGAAATTCGGAGAAGTTTCCTTTCTTCCAAATCTTTTCTCCAATTTTTCAGGTCACTACTTCAAAAGAAGTAGAAGGGCACACATATAAATAAATAAATAAATAAATAAATAAATAAATAAATAAACACACTGAACGATTTTAATTATACCAGATTTGCTGCTACTACTGCTACTACACTTTCGGTTCGCTTCTCTGTACAGCCTGGGAGTTACGCACGAAGCCAACATTTAGGTATGACTTCTCTGTCAACGTTTAGAAGTTTTTTTTTGCCAACCCGTAGAGATGTATACATGAGGCCAACCTTTAGGTTAGGCTTCTCTGTCAAGCCTAACGGTTGCACACGAGCCAACATTTAGGTTAGGCTTCCTTGCCAAGCGTAAGCGTTGCGCACGAAGCCAACTTTTAGGTTTTCCTCTCTGCCAAGCCTAAGACTTGCGCATGCAGCCACCATTTCGGTTAGGCTTCTCTGCCAAACTTAACAGTTAAACGTGAAGCCAACAGGTAAGTTAGGCGTCTCTGCCAAGCACACGGGTTGCGCAGGAAACCAACATTTAAGTTAGACTTCTTTGTCAAACCTAAGACTTGTACACGAAGCCACCATTTTGGTTACGCTTCACTGCTAAGTTAAAACGCTGCGCATAAAGTCAAATATCTGAGTTAGGCTTCTTTGCCAAGTTAGGAGTTGCCCACAAAGCCAGCAGCCGTGGGTACGGATCTGTGTTGGTAAACTGCTTTCCTCGTCCACCAGAATTGTATTGTTTTTTTTTTTTTTTTTTTTTTTCATGCCATTGTGAGTGTGGTGGTTATGGGTTAAACAATTTAAGCACCTGACTAAGTGAGTTGGAGTTATTTTATTATTTTTAAGTGTCCTTACTTCGCGAACTAGATAATTGCAGAGTAGGGGTCGAATTTTGTTGTGCTGCTTATAGTAGTAGTATGTTATAACTGTGACATGAGTGACAGAATTTTAGTGTATTGCTTAGTATGGAGGACATTTTTTCAAGTTCTAGTGCCCTGGTTTGGAAGGAGTTTCTTTTGGTTTCGCCAAAAAATTGTAGGATACTCAGTCACATATTTTATCTTAACCATCGTGAAATTCGCTAAACCGTGAACCCTCAAGGATGCATTAGGGATAATTTTAAGCAAACGTAACTGACATTATTGACAATAGTCAGATTGGATTAGATTAGATTTTATTCAAGGGAGTGGTGACCCACTACGGATCGTCTGCCCCATAAAACAATGTTAAAGACTACAATAATAATAGAGTGACTACAATGCAAAATAATATTTACAACTCCTAACAACAGAACACAATGTGTTTGGATGGTGTGTATCTTTTTACGTATGTTTTGCCTTGTAGGATGGGTAGTATGCCTTGTATACGTGGCTACCGTCCTCGAAATAAATAAATAAATAAATAAACAGCAGTACACACTTCGCTCTAAGCTAGAACTGGCCAGTTTGCAGAGCAGACCTCAGCTTAAAGTACACACAGTTTAAAAAATTTCCACGTGGGGTCATTTACCCAACAGATTCAGCAAAGAAGATTCAATGCTGAACAACAGCCACCAACCGAAATGTTTCATATAAAGTTTCATAGCCAGTGGCCACCAAGTAACAATGTGATTTGAAACAATGACGGATTTAATGATGAAGGCTGACAATTACTAATGAAATCTAAGATGACTTGGCGGGCGGACCATTAGCATGGTCCCACCTGAAACCTGATTTCTGTCCTCAGAACGGAACTAAAGCCAAAAAAGAAAGTGACCATAAAACTAGACTGGCTTTTTCATCTCGTATTTGAAGAAAAACAAGGGATTTTATCAATTTGGGCCAAAAATATGCGATATCTACCCCAAAACAAAACTTGTTAAAGATTTACACCAAACTTTTCGGCAGTTTGAAGTCGTCATATCAAACGCCAAGCTCTTTCACCAAGCTAATCTCACCGACTAATAATTCAAATGTTAAAAGAAATAATTAAAAATTGCGCATTAAGCAATTTTCATACATTTTATTTAACCTATGAACTATTTATTACTCGGTGGGGTTAGTTTCGCGAAAGAGCTTTGCGTGTGATATCACGACTTCAAACGTCCGAAAGCTTGGCGGGAATCCTTACTAAATTTTGTTTTGGTGTAGATATTTTAACGTTTCTGGCCACTCCCTACTGACTGTTAATTCCTCTATAACAAAATTTTAAAAATATCCGAACTTGAGATGTATCTTTTTAAGTTTAAGGTTCGACAAGCCTTAATTTAAATGTGTATTAATGTTATTTTAAAGGCAATAAATAAAGTAAATAAATAAAAACGAATGCCGTCTCAAGCATTGCTACAAATTCATGTGCACTCATTGTTCATTATTTTATTCAGTCCACCTTTTTTTTTTTAAATTCAGTACCACAAATGTATGTGCACTCGCAAGAAAGGCACAATATGTCGACTCTTTTGAGGTACCACTTTTATTGTAGCGAAGGCTGCACAGAACAAAGGTCCTAAAAAACTTGAATTAATGATACTGAAATGTGTTTCCAGAAACGTATTTTGGAAAATGGTGTAGAAACGGCAGTATTTTGAAAAGTAAACAGTTTGTGATAGTTATCATAAGACATAAGATACTTCTTTTATCGCTCTCATGGTTATACATAGATATTGTGTAATTGTAAAAGTTAGTAATTCACGTGTTTGAGTAGTATTGGAACCTGTAAACTGATTTGTTTGAAAGTAATATATATTATTTTAATTAGAAAAGGTGTGGATATGGAATTCAGCATACATAAAATCATTTCGGTTTCGTGCTTTTGTATACTGGTTTACTGGTATTAAAGATAAAGATTATTATTATATTATACAATACAAATTAAATTAAATATCTCCTTATACTGTTACAAGCAAATAATAAAAAAAAATTGGATAAACGACGCCAAACAAAAATAAACTAAACTATTTAAAAAAGAAAATAAAAGAAGAAAAAACAACAAGTTAGAGCTAAACAAAGTAGTAACATGAGGGCAAAAACGGCTGCCACCAAGTTTACTACGTGAAGTACTAAGTCCATCTCATTTAAGATGTACAAGCATCCAACCTTTACCATCTTTGAAGAAAAGAAACTTACCGCGTGATATTCGTAACACATAATAACTTAATAAGAATGTACGATATGTTCTGATAAAAAAACAATTTTATATTAAGTGCTCTTCTGCCGCCTATCATTATTCTGTTACGATGCCCTATAATATCTTCCTCCACCCTTCCGATTTAACTTATAAATGCCTAATTTACAGCGTAAAATATTTGATACCTATAAAATAAGTATCTGGTCAACAAAAATCTTACCATCTAAAACCATTAAACACCATTACCATTACCATTTAACTCGTTCCCATGACGAATATAAATCTGCTTACTTTACAGCACCTAATGGCGTTGCGCTAAATAAATAATTTTCACAAGTCAATGTACAGAACCATAGAACAGCCCGCTGAATTTTGCAACAAATGGAAGTAGAAATATCTCAGTCATCACGCGTAAGTTTTGTTTTTTGATGGTTGGGCGCTTTAACATGGGTTGGGCGTTGTATTCCATGTAGAAAACTTTGTGGCTGCGATTTTTGCTCTGATATCACTACTTGGATTGGCTTTACGGGTTCTTTCACGACATTTTGGGATTTGAATTCTGATTCCCGATAACGAATTTCATTGAATGATTTTGTTCGTACAGGCTGATACGCAATTGCACAAATCAAAATTGTAGTTGTAATTACCACACAAGTCCCAGCTGCAGTATGTTATCGTTCAGTCTTCCGACATATTTATAAACCCGTCAGTAACTCAATCCCACTGACTGCACGGGGATGGACGGATGGAAAGGAACTTGAACCGAACGAACAAGCTGATAATACATGGCGGCGTGCGTTTGTCAATCGTCATTTAAATAGCGCCGGCCAAAACCAGACGCCCTTGTCACAACCGAAGCCGCATCGACAGTAAATACATGTAAACAAACCTAAATCAGTCTAACCTACCTAATTCAGATAATCATTCTTTATAATTGGCTAATTAAGCTTTTACAGCACGCTAAACAATCGATTCAGGTTTTGGGTAGCTCTAACTATTTTTGACTGCGTTTTGATCTCGATTCGTGCCACTCCGCCCGACGGAGCGTGTAATGCCACTGGATTCATAATCGCAACAACAACAATGTAACTAATTAGTGGCAGGTGATGCGCGCTGAACCTGAAACCATATGAGACGGTGTGCATCAATGGTTTCGAGATATATGTGGAACGGGTCAACGAGAACGTTGATCAACAAATGTCGTAAAGCCATCCATTGGCTATTGTCAGGAGTCAATTGAAGATAACCCAATAACAAACATTGGTGGCCGACTCCTTCTTTTTTTGACATCGTTGATCTTCCATTGGTCACACCGCGACGCTAGAACATTCCAGTTAATGACCTTGCAATATCGTTGGCAATGGGGCAAGGTAACCCTAATGGTTAGGACGACTGTCTTGTATGCAAGAGGTCATCGCGTTTTGTGGAAGAAAAGGGCCCTGTGATACCTCGTGCTCATTTCGAGTGTGGCATGTAAAAGACCCGAGGTAAAATCCGATTGGTATTACCTAGGAAAATTGTCCGTCTCGCTTTCTGGCCCTTATGGTTCGGCTTGGAATGCGAAAACCTTCTAAGTGATGGGCACATTTCTACATGGCAAGTTCTACCCTGCCACCCAAAAACAGCAGTTGAAGTTGAATTTTCACTTGGGGCAGACTCGTGCGTACACTTAAGTACGGAAACAGGGCCAGGTCCTGTATAACGCTCCCCCCCCCCCCCCCAAGGCAGCTATAAATTTACACTTAGGACAGAAGGGATAGGTAGCGAAACAGGTTTCAGGTATTTCTTTACCCTACCCCCCACCAAACCAAGGTCGCTGTTAAATTTCCACTTGGGGCGGAATGCACAGGTACCAAATAAGGTTCGGGTGTTTCTTCCCCCCTTCCCCTACAAAGTAGGTGTTAAATTTACACTTAGGACAGAATGCATAGGTAGCGGAACAAGTTCAGGTTTTTCTTTACCCTCCCCCCACCGTTTCAAGGTCGCTGTTAAATTTGTACCTGGGGTAGAATGCATAAGTAACAAAACAGGTTCAGGTTTTTCTCTTTCCACCCCAAACCCCTCCAAGGTAGATGTTAAACTTCCACTTGGGACAGAATGCATTAGTGGAACAGCTTCAGGGTTTTTTCAGGCCCCTCCCACCTTCAAATCTACGGTTCGATTTCCACCTGGGGTCAGAATCTTGCACACGTGTAGGTAAAGAAACAGAAACTAAACATTTAGGCAGCATTTCGGTCTAAATTGCCTAAACGTGCCTAAGAGGTGAAGAATGCTAGCTCCAAGGTGCACATAAAATTCCTACTAGACCGACGTATTCAAGATTACTACACTGCAACATGATGAAACACACTAGTGTTCTTTTTAGTGTGCATTATCAAGACTTGAGGTCCTGTTGCCTTGAGCGGAATTAATGTAAACGTCGCACTTTGAATATTTTTGTTTCCAACCAAGTTGGTACCAGCCAAATCAACCTGGATTACTGTACCGTTTCAAGTGAACAGACTGCAAGTTCATGCAAACTTACTTTGAATTCGGCTATTTTCTATCTTCTAGCAACAGTATTTGCCACCAAGGCGAACAGGTGGGATGTATTTTGTTTTTCGCCATGAGGAATTTGTCTTTCAGTATACCTGAAAAATACAAACAAAAACATTGTCGTTGTAAAAAACTGTACTGACAACAAGAGAAAGACAAATATTTTTGTGGGTTTATTTACTCTTGATACGTAGTTAAAAAGAAAAAAGAAAAGGCGTGAAGACTCAAGCCCTTGTTTTGAGGTTTAAAATCTGCCCATTAATGGTGTTCAACCGTTAAAGGAAAAACCATTAATGGAAACCATTCATTGCTAGGTCCTAGTATTTCCTGCACTATATTAATTTTCATAGACCACATAGTGTGTCTCAGTTGTCTCAATGTGTCTGTACAGTTGATGGTGCGTTTTCGGTGCGAAAGTGTCACAAAAATGAAGTTGGTGGTCGTGTGTAAGTCAGAAAATATTGTAACCATTGTTAGAATTGTTAGTAGGGCTATTGATGTGGTAGTATGCATAACCCTAAACTGTGAGACTTGTGACAACACTGTATGACCAAGGTATCTACCATGCTAAGGCGAATGCTACCTGTATTTACATGCTTCGGCCTGTTATGTACACCCTGTACACCCTCCTCGGTTGCTACAGGTCAGTACGTGTCTTCGCCTTTTAAGATTCACGTTAGTGTGTCCCTCGCCAAGTGCAATAACTAACAAAAAATTGCGTTGGCGGGAGCGAAAATAAGCAAACACTAGCTAGACCCGTGCATGCTGCATGGTAGATTGAAGTTCCCAGTCTTAGCCACTCCCGGCGGTTAGTCTTCCTAGGACACTAAATCACGTCAGCAATACTTAACTGTTTGACTAATCCTTTAATTTTACTCATCCACTATCCGACCTGGCACAACAACCCTGACCCCAAACCCTAACTTTGCTAATCGAAGAGTCCATTTTATGTTGAACACGAGCAGAAAACTTATCTGTTAAACTCTAGGCTTATTTGGGAACTTTACCTATCGTTGATGAGTTTAAGCTTCATTGATGTGGGGCGGTGGGGAAGGAGCTTGATGTTTTATGGCGCATCGACAGCTAGGTCGTAAGATGGGCCCAAAGTTTTGATACTACAGCAAAAATACCCGAGCAAAAATATTTAGACCTATCTGATCGGAACATGACGAACGTATCCTTGCCATGGTAACAACGCTACCTGGGTATTCATCAATGCCATTCTTCTGGGTGAATGCGTACATTCGTATATCTGTGGCAGTATGCTAAAGGAATTCTTCCTGGTATTCAAGATTTCCCCAGTAGATGAAGATTAATGAATTCCCCATTTACCGTACAACTCCCCGAACCCAAGGCACTCACTTTCATATAGACAAAGTGCAGAGTGCATTGGGCTTAGTGGTGTGAAAGCTAATCCCGTCTCCTCATGTCACACTAAATAATACGATACCATTTATTATTTTAATTAGATTTTTAGTCAAAGAACAAGGTAAAAGGAACGGGTGCACGGGTAGTTGCGAGCACTGGGGCGTCAGATTCGATAGGCGTCTTGGTCCCAGCTGTACATCTCTGGCTTCTTACAGACCCAGGTTCGATCCTGGAGAAGGGAAGTGTACATGTACGGGTTTTTCTCCCGTTGTTTCCCGCACGTTGCACGAGGGATTCCTCCGGGTACTCCAGTTTCCTCCTTCTTGCGGCAAAAAACAACTGTTCCTGATGGTGGTAAAACCTTCCACTTAACATCTGCCGCTTGGGCCCTTAAAAGCTATAAGCTGATTGGCCGACAACGTCTATTATTATTATTATTTGTATTAGGCCCATATTGGACATTCAGCGATTGCCCAACCAAAACCATGAAATCAACTTCAGCAAGGAGCTGTTGTGTTTTAGACATATTTTCGGACTTTATACATAGCATTCAAGGGTGTAGACTTTAAGATGGGGTTAAAATCTTCCTCAACTGTTTAGACCTATTTTATCGGCACACAAAATTTAATGGCCTAAATAGCTTTCTGTTTTAAGAGTCCGTCCCCTACGCTCAAAACGTGCAGAAAGTTTATCTGTTGAGCTATAGGTCTATTTGGGAACTTAATACAGAAATGATGGGTTTAAAAACTTCGTTCATCGGCTTCATATTCTGAAAATATTTGGGTTTAGCTATGCATCGGCCCAGAAACGGCCTAATAGCTTTATGTTTTTAAGAGTCCTTCCCTACATTCAAAAGGTGCAGAAAGGTTATGTTGAACTTTAGGCCTATATGGGAACTTAACACAGAAATGATAGGTTTAAAAACTTCCTTGATCCGCTTCATGTTCTGAAATTATTTGGGCTTAGCTAATCGGCACACGAATGTCCTATACAGGTTTCGGTTTCCAAGTTTCCACATTCTACATTCAGTACGTGCAGAAAGTTTAGCTGTGCGCGTTAGGCCTATTTGTCCCTATTAGATAGGCACAAGAAGGACTGAACCCTATAGGCCTCAAGCCGAATCGACCTCAAGGGTTAGACCGATCAATAAAATAACGCTGATAGATCTAATCCTGCATTTACATTTTAGCATATACGTTACCACATAAAACAAAAAGAAGATAAACAATTCTTGCGTAGGGGAACATTTACTGAAGTCCTCGCTCGCTAAAAGCGATTTACTAGCTTGTCGTTACTCATTAGCCTGGGTTGCCTGCTTCATTAAAGTGAATGCGGTGATAAATAAACAAGTAAATAACACGAAAAAAGTCAGCAATAATATTAGATATCGCTTTCGCATGTAATTTCTCGTTGTTTCAAAACTTGCCAATAGTTTCGCTCAAAAGAACAACTTCCAGCTGTTATCAAACAACGGCAGAAAACAAAGTATCGCGACGAGAATTAAAGTTCAACGTAGCGCTCATTTTGGCTTAGTCGAATCGTTAAGAAACCGTTGAATTCAGTCTCCCATTTACTACAAGAACAGAAATTGTTAGCTTGTCATTAGTCAATGAAAAGGCATTATATTTCATGCCTCAAGCCACGTGATGTGTATCTCCCGTTGCCGTGGTTACCAGTTACAGACAGTTCAAAATACAAATGCTCCGTAATATACGAGAAGTAACTACCGAATTTAGCATTAACTAATTAAAAACTAGCGAGCGAGATAAATGTTACGAAAAATGTGCCCTAGGTAGCTTTACACTAGAATTTAATCACGATATGACGAACGTATCGTTGCCATGGTAACAACGCTTTTGGGTGAATGCGTGCAGTCGTATAATCTGTGGCAATATGCCAAAGGAATTCTTCCTGGCGAAAAATATTTTCCCAGTCGATGAGGATTAAGTGAATTCCCCTTTACCGCATAACTCCCCAATACCGGGACTCTCAGTATTCTATAGACAAAGTGCAGAGTGCATTGGGCTTAGTGGTGTGAAAGCTAATCCCGCATCTTCATGTCACACTGAATAATACGATACCATTTATTATTTTAAGTAAATTTTTAGTCCAAGAACAAGGTGCACGGGTAGCTGCGAGCACTGAGATGTCAGATTCAATAGGCGTCTTGGTCCCAGCTGTACATCTCTGGTTTCCTACAGACCCGGGTTCGATCCTGGTAAAAGGAAGTGTATATGTGCGGGTTTTTCTCCCGTTGTTTCCAGCCCGTTGCACGAGGGTTTCCTCGGGGCACTCCGATTTCCTCCCTCTTGCGGCAAAAACAACTGTTCCTGATGGTGGTAAACTCTTCCACTTAACATCTGCCGCTTGTGCCCTTAAAAGCTGTAAGCTTATTGGCTTATTATTATTATTACATACCACTTTTAGTACGGCCAAGTCCAATTTCTCGTCCCCCTCTATTATTCCCATAAAGATTTGCTATTCCCTGTCACACAAAGAAAACCATCTCAACCAGCAATGCAAGTTGAATCTACAAGCACACAACCAATACGCAGCAAGAACAATAAACAATAACACCAACTAATATTTAAACATAAACAACATCACACTAATCTGTAATTACATGTGAACTAAATGTAGGATTAATACAGCCAATTATACCAAACCGGTAATACCATTAAAAAAATAAACATAAATGGTAATAGAAACCGCTAAGTTCAAAAAGGGAAGGCCTTAGAAAGTCGTGAATCATTTCACCAGAAAAGGTCGCCAAGGTTATTTCATTAACCAGACAGCTTGGCGCGTATGCCTCTTCTTTAAGCAGACGGGTACCCCCTGACAGGGCAAAAATTCGCAAGTCACATAAAATGGCACAAATTTTAATTTTCAGCCAATAGCACATTTTCTGGTCTTGATCACAAAAAATCACACTAAATAGGAGCAAAAACACCCCTATGTCAAACCGACTCCTCCATCTTGAAGAATGGAGGAGTCTCTTCTTTAATTTCCTTAATGCACCGTCTGCAATTTCGCTACTAGTGAGTGTAAACAAATTACAAATGTTAACTTTCAAACTGTCTGTTAACTAAGAAAATAAACTAAACTCCCACTCGAAAATACATGAGAGAATATAAACAAACATCCGTGAATTTGGAGCAGACAAAAAAAACTACAGTGAAACTCAATACGGATAAGCTCTGCTGGAGTAACTTTATTTATTACTTCATTACTACAATTACAGAATTTCATAACTACACTTGTACTAATACTACACAATACTAATGAACTCATATTTTACCAAACTACGCCGAAGCAGTACTTAATACATGCACACGCAATCATAGAATGATCTACTAAATCACTATCATCGCTAAGTATGGGAAAACAACAATTGGCATCGACCTTCTGTACTCAACAAATCCGTCCCAGAAATACAAACAAAATAAAAGAAATTAAAGCAGAAGACAATGACCAAAGTAATCTGGTTAATGGGTTAATCTTGGCAGCCTCTTCTTGGTGAAATGATATCATTACTTTCTAAGGCCTACACGCTTCCTAGACTTGGCAATTTCTTTTATCATTTATGTTGGTTTTTTGTTTTTTTTTTGCAATATTCTTATTTCTACGCTTCAGTGTTTTTTGCATTAATATACATTGACTAGCAAGGAAGGTAAGGTAACATACAAACGTCACCGAAAGGTTGTCGTGAACGAACAACAATAACATTGCGGGACGACATCGAAGATTGGTCTCTAATACCTAAGATTACACGACCACTCATTTACAGCCAATCTTGTAAGAACACCATAAACTTCTTTCTCTATAATTAATAATCCCTTATCATTTAAGTCGAATCAACTTGCTGTTATCACAGTAAGCTAATGTTGCCACAGCCTCCCGAACGCCATCACTCAACCGTAACTCACCCCTAGGGGTCGGGTGTTAGTTGCGATTGAGTGAACGTGGGTTTGGTTATACTGGAAACTTTGACGCAGATCTTCTTAGCAGAGTGAAACCACCACTTTCCAAGGCGGATACATTTTGGAAACTCGGAAAGCTCCTGAGAAAAAAACAAATCTGTGGTTAAGACACGTGGTACCAACGGGACCTGATTGCTTTTGATGTCACCTGTCTCTATACGTGCTATCCAAGTAACGAGGCAACCTGTCGTGCAAGGTTATTCGTCCCAGATAGCCACGACGGGCTGGTCGTCCTCGAAAGAATGAAATTCCTGGATGGGTTTACATGATCCTGGGAAGGTGGAATCCCGTGTAGTATAAACATCGGGGATCGTCGAGTTCCCACATTTTCTTTCCTTACTCCTTTTTTGTAACATTTCTTATTCTCCTACTTTTTTGGAAACATTCCTTATTTTTCTCCTAATTTTGGAAAGATTCCAAAATTACTACTTTTTGCAAACATTCCTTATTTATCACTTTTTTGGAAACGTTCCTTGTTTACTTCTTTTTGGAAACATTCCTTCGAGGAATGAATTGCTTTTTATTTAATATCAGCGCTGCCGTTGCATCGCGAGCCCTGTTACGCTAATTGGACGGTCGAGGAGCAGGACCTTCTGTTAGAAAGTTGCATCCTCCCAACATCGTAATTAGTATTAAAAACCGCTTAAGCGTATAAAATACGGATGTAAGCCTTAAAAAACTTATAGCCCTAAAGGAACAGATATTAGAAAAAGACATGTAAGCCATCAGCGTCGCACTAATACGTGTAAAAGAAGTCCAGCTTGTTTTTTGGGTCGCAGGAGATTCTTTTTAACGTATTAGTACGACGCTGATGGCTTACATGTGTTTTTCTAATATCTGCTCCTTTACGGCTTTAAGTTTTTTTAGGCTTACATTCGTATTTTATAGGCTTAAGCGTTTTTTAATACTAATTGTTATAATAATTTCGTTGTTGACTGACGGGGCAACTTCCCATTTCTCTTGTTCATCGACTGGGGGAAATTCGGAATCAAGCAACAGTCCGTTCCCACGCGCAACGATGCTTTAACAATACGCTTTGAACGGACATGCCACGTGGGTTATTCTTACTAAAGTTTGATTGTAGTCTGTCGGGGCGAAATCTTATTTTCTTCGTTTGCTGATGGAACGATTCGGAATCGGCCAATAATGCCGATGGTAGAGTTGGTGCAGTTATGTAAAGGATAATGACCGAAAACCGCGGGCATTCCTAAACA